>JANZLD010310616.1:0-16937 GCA_026413575.1 Erythroxylum carthagenense
GGATATCACTATAGATATCGGGTTCGGGTCTCGTCGGGAGTGGGGTGCTACATTTCCTTATACGTGAAAGAATAGAATAGAATAGTATATGCTCTTTTGTCATTTTTTACTCATGTTACAAAATATTCTTGTCTGACGTATAGCCCTTTGTATTCTTAGAACTTACTCATTCCATCCCATGAAGACCCACCCAGTTTAAAAAATTGCCTTTGATAAACGCTTTTAAGTTTTCGGTGATCTATTTAATTAATTATTAAGGGTATAATCGTCAGAAGAACAAATTTTTATTAGCGGACCGAGTAAAAACGTTCCTTTCTACGACTTTTTGATTTTCAGGTGGTTAGGTGACAAAATTACATGGACCTAGTGGTGTACTGGCCTTTAAGGTTATTAAAAATAAAAAATTATTTTTAATATATGTATATATAAATATATAAAAAAATGGAGTTATTTAAGAGTCAGTAGTATATTAAGCCCCTTAAAATTTAAAAAAATTAATATTCAGACTCTCTATATTAAATTTTTGACTCCGTCACTGTTAGGTGGTATTATTAGTTACGTACCTTCAAAAAGCTAATGTATGACTTTTCAGCCATCCACCAAACTGGGCCATAATAGTGATTCTGTGAGTGGGTTGGCAAGAGCCCACTTGGACGGTGGAGTCATTTGCAGTGTAAGATCATCACATTTTGGCTGTTAATTGGACAGCCATTATCATTTGAAAAATTTTATTATCAAAATTGAACTCTGTAGCATCCCCATGTTTAATTACATGAAATATGGCGGATAAGCATATGACTTAGAAATAGATATAGTTAAAATTAAATCTTTAACCTTTGCATGCCTTGTGATGATCAGAAATGGTCAACTGCTTATTCTAAGATAACAAACTAAAAAAGGTGAGAGGTCGATATTAAAATTTTCATTTTTTTTATTTTAAAGGATTTATTCATATATGAATGTAACTCATATATTGACTTTACATTTTACGATATCAAATTATGAGCACATAATTTCATATCAACGACTCTTAATTATTATTTGTAGTGCTTTAATTACTGAGAAATTTTTAATGTACTTAATAGCTAACCCACGCAGTGTCAAGCTTGTGCATGTTGACAGCTCAAAAAGGAGGGTTCAGAATTGGAATTATACTCCGTATTCAAACTCTTTTGAAGGAATCTTTAAGAGAAACACAAGTGAATGGTACTGTAGGAATGATTCAAATGCACTGGTTGGCAAGTTGGAACTACGAACCGTTAATGATAAACTATGTCTCCACTTGGCACTATACCAAGTTATTGACTTTCCTATCTAGAGCTCAGATTTTCATTTATAACACTAAAACGTTTATAGTACTAAATTCTAATTTATGATACTATAATGAAGATTGATTGCAAACGGAAATTGATCATAAATTTCAAGGAAACCGCAACGTTTCTTACCAATTGGATCAAATCCTGTTTGCTTGGAAGTTGAAACTTGAAAGAGCTGAGTACACGCCAGCGAGTAGAGAGTGAAAGGTGTCCTTATCTAACTTGTTTATGTGTTAAAATACTCCATCAGTGCTTGTCTTTATGTGTAATAAACAACATACATTAATATGTTTGTCGTTTTTTCATGGGAAAAAAACACTCGGAGATCATGGTTTCCTTATAAATTACAAACTTTAGAGACTCGAAAGACAACTTGGTATATTCTTCCTACGACTTAAATTTAACGTTAGTTTCTTCATCTCTTCTAGTTCGCCTCTCTGAAACTTCTGGGCGGTGTCTTCAAACCCCAACATGGTTTATCAAAAGACATCCAGCTGACCGAAAAGTGAGTATCTTTCTTTCTCTAATATGAATGTGCTTCATCTTGTTAAATTGTCAACAATTATGACTCATCCTACAGTTGCAAATCCCACATTGAAAAATTATAGATTCGTGAGAGGTTATTTTACTTATAAAACAACTCTCCTCCTATTAGTTTTTGATCATCCAAAATTGTCTTTCCTTAAGACAAAAATTTCTTATTTTGTTTGGTAATATTTCACTTGTATTACTTTTTTAAAATAGTTAAATAGTGTTCAAAAATAGGTATAATTGGTTGAACCTCATTAAATTTTGATGTCCTTTATTTATCTATTTAATAGTTATTCGGGTATAGTCGTAGTGAATTATTGTGCTATTAAATTACATATTTAGGAAAATTCTGTTTAGGAGGTTGAGTTTTAAGTGAGATCATTTGTAACCCCTCCAGTCTTTCTTGAGAATTTACCTGGTTTGATTTTTCAGCACAATCATTCACACTCTATTCACCTAGGCAATATTACTCAAGGTGAATTTGTTATTATTAACCCAAGTTCCACAACAATTGATAGCAGATTCAAGATTTTTTTTTAGTATGTTCTGTGATTGAAACATGGTTTGATCTTTTACATCAGAAAAGATTTTTCCTTAGCTATTGGTATTTCGCATTGATAGATATTGAATAGTAATTGTAGTAGTGATGACAGAAATCAAATATACGATCGCACCAATTACGTCAACAACTTCTACCTCGTCTATTCTAGCAAGGACTATTGTGACAAATGCAAGATTTACGATGAAGATTTTTTTTAGTATGATTCTCTTCACCATGTGGCAAAGTGAGGTTCAAGACTTTTCAGCAAGGTCTTAACATTACCATTCAAGAAAAGAAATCAGATGATGTTGAGGAAAAAGATTGGAAGACTATAAATTATTTAGCATGTGGTACAATTCGATTGTGTCTTTTCAGAAAGCAAAAGTATGCTTTCTTGAAAGAAATTTCTGCATCTAAATTGTAAAACGTGTTGAAAGAGAAATTTCAGAAGAAAAGTAGTCAGAATAAGTTCCGTCTGAAGAAGAGATTGTTTCGTTTCTCTTATATTTCGGGTATTACTACAAATGATCACAACACCAATTTTAATTAGTTAGTTAATGATTTAATGAATTTGGATGTGACATTTGAAGATGAAGATTTGACTTTGATGTTGTTAGAATCCCTTTCTGAGGAGTTTGAGTTTCTTGAAACTATTATACGTCATGGGAATATTGTTATGTCTCTTAGTAAAGTTATAATTGCTTTGTACAGTCGTGAATTGAAAAGGAAGACAAAGGAAGAAAATACAAGTGAAGCAACAGAAGTTTTGGTAGTCAGAGGTCGTTTGCAGAGTTAGACTAAAGGAAAGAAAGGGAAATCGAAGTCGAGGCTCAAATTGATCAAAGATGAATGTGCCTTTTGTTAGGAAAAAAGGCACTAGAAAAAGGATTGTCCAAAGATGAAAAACAAATATGATAAGGGAAAGGTTGTTGAAAATTCAAATGTTGTTGAGTGTGAAGATATAAGCTCAGATCTTTCATTGATTGTTACATCCTCAATAAGCTCTTCTAGTCCATAACTACTAGATTCAGGCTATAGCCATCATATGTTTCCCAATCGGGATTGGTTCTTTGATTTTAGAGACCTAGAAAGTGGATTTGTCTACACAGCAAATGACAATCCCTACACCACAAAAGGATTGGTTAAATTTGCTTAATGAATCACAGTGGAACAACCAGGACTCTGACAGATGTCAGATACGTACTAAGTTTAACAAAGAATCTCATTTCTGTAGGAATCCTATTATCAAAAGGCTAAACTGTAAATGCAACAAATGGAGTAATAAAAGTCATCTTTGGTGCACTTGTGGTAATGAAATGAATTCAAAGAAACAATAACTTGTATTATTACTAAGGTAATGCGGATCAAGAGCTAAAAGCAACTAGGTTGTGACATATACGCTTAGGACATGCAGGTGAAAAACCCTTAAAGATATTAGTAAATCAAGGATTGTTGAAAGGAGTTCGGGCTTGCAAATTAGACTTTTGTGAGCATTGTGTCAAAGGGAAGCGAACAAGAGTGAAATTCAACACTGCAATCCATGATACAAAAAAACTATTCCAAAACAGCTTCTTTGGGAAGAAAACATTATTATGAGACATTTGTCGATGATTTTTCCAAAGAGCATAGTTGTATACTATAAAGACTAAGGATGAAGCGTTGGGAATTTTCCTTAAATGGAAGAAGATGATGGAAATTCAAATAGGCAAAAGAATCAAGCGTCTCCGTACGGATAATGATGGGGAGTATAAAAGTGATCCATCTTGAAGGTATTGTCAGACACTTCATAATTAGAGATATACCACAACAAAATGGGGTGGCAGAACGTATAAACCAAATATTGTTAGAGAAAGTTTGGTGTATGTTGTCCAATGCTGGGTTGAGCAAAGAATTTTGAGTTGAGGCTTTTCCATATGCATGTCATCTCATCAATCGCCTTCCATCAATTGCTATTGGTGGTAAAAACATCTTTGGAAAAGTGGTTTGGAAAACCTACTACAGATTATGATTGCTTACATATGTTTGGTTTCACTGCATACTATCATGTTAAGGAGTCAGAGTTGGATCCACGTCCAAAGAAAGTAATTTTCATGGGGATCACTTTTGGTGTGAAAGGATATCATCTTTAGTGTCTACAGACGACAAAGATAATCTTTAGTTGAGATGTTACCTTTGATGAGTCAACCATTGTGAAAAAGGTGATAAATGAAGGTGGTCTACAGACTGATGGTACTCCACAATAAGTGGAGAGTGCTCCGAAACAGGTAGAGTTTGAGAAGGATTATAAACCTAGCAATGAATGATGAAGTAACACTCCTATAATAGAAGAAGAGTCGAATAAAGAAGAGGTTCAAACTCAAGAACCTTCACAACAACAACATGAATCTCTTACATTAAGTAGGCCAAAGCGAAGAATTCAAAGACCTGCTCGCTTTGATAACATAGTGGCTTACGAATCTCTAATTGCAAATGATGAAACTCATATCGCTTATTATGAAGCATTCCAACATTTTGAAACAAATCAGTGGATGATAGTTATGAATGAAGAAATAAATCCCCTTCATAAGAATCAGACGTAAAAGCTAGCTAGTCTCCCAAAGAAAAAGAAGGCAATTGGATGCAAATGAGTATATGCAAAGAAAGTTGGATTTTCTGACAAGAATAATGATTGTTACAAAGCAAAGCTAGTGGTCAAAGGCTATGCTCAAATGGAGGGACTTGATTATGTCACGATTTGAAATGGGTGTATGACCGGCGCGTGACCGGCACGTGAGACTCTTAGAAAAAAAGTTTTACAACTCATAAAATCTTGTCACTATGGACGCTACAATACAAGATAAATAAAAATAAAGAATGAACATACACAAACATAGGTAGACCGCATAATCGACCTATCACATGTCTCAATATCATAAACAAAACAACTTTAATAGTCATAACTAGTGTGCATCTAGTCCTGATGCATACCCATTAGGTGGCACATCCTACAAATCTTTTCTTTCCCACAACCGAACATAGTAATACATATCAAATTATTAAGCATGCAATTTAAGCGGTATGTGTTATTGTATATACGCGATATATATATATATATATATAAACTTACCTGGTAACTAAACTCGTCTGTCTAAACCTTCCGTTGGGTCCTGTTCCTGCTATACTTAGTATATCAAAAGAAAATATCTCAATTAGTGCTAATTAGGGGTTATTGGGCTCAAATAACAATTTAGGTATCATCTGAATTGCCTAAGCAGTTCATTTATGAAATTCGAAAATTTCTCCTATTCTCACCTAAAAGTTTCGTGATTTTTAATTTGCAAATCGTTGAAAATTTCACCATAGTTCTTCAGAGAAAAATGATTAGTATAATTTTTGGAATTTTTTCCACAAAAGTGACCAAAATGATTGTTGGAATAGTACCTCAAGCAACCGGAATATTCCTCCGATCACCGAAATATTCCCTTCGATCACCGAAAATCTTCAATTTCATAATTCAATGATTTTCATACCAAATGAAAACTCTTGATGAGTAGAACAACTTTCTCCAAAGCAACGTACTCAGATTCTCAACAGATTTGAACGAAAATAGTGAAATATCAATTTAGTAGTTTTCAAGAAAGTAGGCATAATTGGCCGAATCTCGTTAAATTATGATGTTTCATTATTGTCTATTTAATAGCTATTATTGTCAGGTATAGTTGTAGCGAATTATTGTACTATTAAATTATATGTCTAGGAAAATTTTGTGTAGGAGATTGGGTTTTAAATAAGACCATTTGTGATCCTTCTAGTTTTTTCTGAAAATTTACTCAATGTGATTTTTTAGTACAATCGTTCACACTCTATTCACCTAAGCAATAATACTCAAGGTGAATTTGTTATTATTGGTGAAAATTAACCCGAGTTCCATAACATATCTTGACGTCCTCTATGCTCCCTGTCCCTGTGCTTTTCTTTCATGTATTATTGCCTTTTAGCTTTTATTTTGAGCAGAAAGAGATAAAAAGATCATAAAACTGCGCAAACTTTTCCAATATTGGTAGATATTTGCTATCTCCACTTTTCAAGTGGGAACCTTCTTCATTAAGTACCCAATAATAACTAATTTGCACATATTACTTTTTGTACTCTTCTGTTAAACATCTGTGTACATAATCTACAACCATCAGTCGTATCAATTTCTTCACATTTTCATAAGTGCCCCCATCATCTGGAATGGTTCGTGCATATGTATAGTTTTTTTTCTCTTTTTTTCCCTTTTTATTCTCTTTTTCTTATGAAGAAGAAGAGTTTGGATACTATAACTTTCGTGCGATAACTGATAAAGCTCTCATAATGTTTATCAACTACATCGATATGCTTTTTTCCCATACCCCATGCTTATGATCCTGATCCATCTATTTGACTTCTCGCATCTTAAAATTTCAAAAATTTTATATCATTATGCATCACTCACCATTGTTCCAATGATTTTGGCATTGTATGATCCTTGGCATTGTATGATCCTAGCTAAAGAAGGTTTTACTCTTTTCAATTTAGTAACTACGAATAATTTTGCAGTATTTTAATTTGGATTTGTTCATGGTTCCGCTAAATGAATCGAATCAGTTGCTTAAAAGTGAAGAGCAATAAAAAAGTTTGGTTCTTTTAGCTTCTTAAACAAAGATGTATAACCATGAATGAAAAGATAAACATTCTTTGAATGAAGATCCAGGAACAAAAAGTAAGATAAAGTGGTTAAATAAAGTTGACATTTTTTTCCATACTTTACATGTGATTTCCTAGTTTCTATGGCGTTTTGTCTCCAACAAGCACTTTACACAATTCTAGTAAAGTAGTTTTTGGCTTCAATGCATGTATTGACCAAGAATTTCATATTATGGGCTCTACAATTGGCCATTGTATAACCCTTTCTCACGTCTTTCTGCCATCTTAGCCCTGGTTAGCTTTCTTATCATAGGAGTGGACACGCTCCCTGCACTGAATGTTCTTGCTTTGTTGTTATTGCTCCCCTTAGTGGTCGAATTTCTTGCTATAGTAACTGAGTTGTAAGTTGGCTAGAAGGAACTTCAAGTTGAAGAACATTTCCTACCTCCAATGTCCCCTTGAAATAGTTGCCTCTTTGTTTCAAATGCCTGATACGCATTCATAACAGCCCCCAAATTAACTGAATATTGCATCTCTACATCAATCCTCAATTCTTCAATCAAGCCCGTTGTTAATAAGTTTACTTGCGAGTTTGTTAGTGCAAGCCAACAAAAAATGAAATTGGCATTGATTCTCTTCTACTATGCCTAACTGTTTCAAGTTTGTTAATTCATCTACAGGGTTATTACTTAAATGTGGGCTGAACGGCATGTTAAAATTTTTCTTAAATGTCCGCCAACTTATCTCTGACTCTTCCAGCTCCAATTGATAATACCATAATTGCGCCTAGTTAGTCAAGTGGAACACTACCAATTTTATCTTCTCCTCCTCTGTCGTTCGTTGGCATAGAAAGAATTGTTCATGCCTATGAATCCAAACTAATGAGTCTCTAGAACCATTAAAGGTTGGGAACTCCATCTTGTAGTATTTAGGCATCATAGCAGACCTCGTATTACCTTTCGGTCTATCCCCTTCTTGCGGAGATGGGGGCCTATGACTGCTTCGTGACATCTTGCGACCTCTTTCTTATGTGATCATACTGAGTTCACGATTGAACTCTGCAAATTATGCCTCCATCCTTTGTTGTCCATCTTCCATCACCTGCAAAATGTTGATCCATTGCCGCCTTATCCATGACAACCAGCTCTGATACCAAATTGTTATGTGCTTGAGATAAGGATCTCGTCACGAGATGATTAACAGTGAAGTCCGTCTCTTTTCCTTTGTGAATGTCTCTTCCTGTTTTTAAAGAACTTATCTTGGTAGAGAAAATGGATGACTATAACAGAGTATTCCAAAACTAGTGCTATTATTAATTAAATTAGGTAAGATGAATATTGCTTGCTTCTTATTGCATAGTACCTACCTATATATATGCAAAAGAAAAACAATGTCTGAAATTTTAAAAGGATAATAAATTACTACTTAAATTAATACTAACAAACCCAAAATAGAATAATATGTAAAAATAGCTATTTCCTAAGCAAGCAATATTTTAATGAAGGACTTCCTAATTAAGAATCTTTAGCTACCATTTTTGTTTTGTTGCTCATATATATGATGGTAACTTCTTCCAACAAAAGAATCCACATCAATGAATTGCAGGCAACTTGCTGGCTTAAGTGTATAAAGTTGTTCATTAGTAAAGAGGCTTACTAAGAACTCATTTCTACTAAGATGTAGTGTGGGTACAGCCCATCAATCTTTGTTGTGTTTACGACTGAAACTCACTAGCATTAACCAACTAATCTCTCTATCCCATTTAGAGTAACATATACCTGTATCAGTTGGCCTAGCCCATTAATTAGCATGGTTTTGCATAAGTTTTCATCATCTTGTGGATAGTATCACAATGTGAAGCTAAATAGAGGGCTTAATTCTACAAATTGCTTTATTTTGCTGTAGGATTATCCTTGCTAAATCCATCGAATAAACTGAAACATATTTTAATTTATCTTATCAACAAGGAAGTAATAAATTTAGATAAAGGGTAAAAGATAAGCGTGATTTTCTTTCTTTTTTAAAATCATAAATAATTTGTACATATCAAGTCCAGCTACAAAGAAGAAGAAGTACGTCACTTGCTAAGAAAGTCACGTTGTAACTATCTTTACAAGAATCTGGCATCATCCCTTAATAGATACACCTTTGCCTGTATAATATAATTCTAGCTACGAAGCTTCCTTTAATATATATTCAACGGAAAAACTTGAATCCAACTTGTTGCAATCACGTCGACGTTGCGCTGAGTCAATGATTTGGAGATAATTCACAATATTGTACTGTCAGCATTTCTATAATAGTAAGCTGAGACACAAAAGTGTAGTTAAATCAAACAAGATGTGACATTATTTTCAAAGGTTATGGTTATTTTCACCAAAAAGTTTAACTTAAATTTTCTCTTTGTTAGATGTTGAATGATTCTAACTTTCCTTTCACTTTCACTAACATGGGCAAATATAGTTACTTGTACAAATTTAGTGCAGGATTGAACCACTTAACACACACAAATCAGACAAGAAATGGCGTTTCCGGTGGTGGATGGATGAATATTGCCTAAGAACTTACCCTTGGAGGAGAACAATAGCTGAAAACGGAAAGTAGTTTATCAGTTTTTAGAATCGAGACATTGCAGAAAATAAATAATCAAATTGGAGTAGTCAGTGCGTCATTAACACTGATTAGTGATTCTTTAACTTTACATATTAGACAAATGGTCCGATTTTAACGCTACTTGTTTATGCTTACATAGTAATGGCATCACAGTGATAATATCATATTTGGCATCATCCGTAGATAGGTGTCTCCGTTGCCTTGCATAGAAATCAGTAGGAGATCGTACTTTAAAGCATATCACATCATCTTAGAAACCTGTACATGTTCGCTGGTACAATAGTTGCAAGCTCAATGCGGGTTTGGCTGTTTTATCAAGCTCAATGCGGATGGTAGTTCGTCTGGCAATTCAAGGGTTGCTGGGTTTGGCGATCTTTTCTGGGATGGACAAGGGGCCTGGCTTCTAGGCTACTCGGGCTTTGGTCAAGCCACGGTCTTGCTCGCCAAACTTCGTGCCCTTCATCATGGTATGGTGTTGGCTTAGCAATGTGGGTATCGGCATTTGGTTGTGGAGTCGGACTTCCGGGAAGCCATCGATCTGGTTGGGGGCACTTGTCCTGGCTCCCACCCATATCTGCCTGTAATTGAGGATATCAGGTTATTGGTCCAGTGAGATTGGGTTTGCTCTGTTGTCCACATACTTAGGGAGAGCAATCGGTGTGCTGACCTCCTAGCCAAACACGGGGCCACTCATCTTTCACAATGGTCTCTCTGGGATTATCCTATTTCAGAACTTCATCACTTTCTGGCGCAAGATGCCTCTTCCGTAGCCGTCTTCCGTTCCTAGCTCTTTTGGCATCCTTCCCTTTACACCCAAAAAAAAATGTTTTTCAACGTGAGAGGAAACGGGTGGCTAACGGTATCGATTATTAACTTGTGGGGTTAGCTAAAATGGAGTAAATTAAGGAGATTGAATACTGTATTGGAAGTTTCAGGGACTTTTCTTGCAGAGGGCATGGCTTTTAATATAATGATATTATTGGCAGAAGTAGTTTAGCTGATCATCATCATTAAATTAAAACCCTGGATTCTTTCTTTCGTTGGCTGATCACCCTAAAGTTGACAGGTATGACTTTTAATCTAGGAAACTTGCACTTTACCAAACGTCTAAACTTGTAGCTATCGGCCAATATTTTAGAAGTTAGACTGAGAATTAATCTCATAAGATAAGAAAATTAAAGTTTAAAAGAATTAATTGATATTGAATTGTCATAAAATTGATTAAAGATTAATTAAATATAAAGAATTTGAAATATATTAAAAGAGATTGTTACTATATATAAAAAATTTAAAATTTAATTAAAAAGATATTATTAAATAAAAACTAATCGATTTATTTTAGTATATAAAAAATTATTAATTTATAAAAATTGACTTAATAATTAATAAATTGGTCAATTTTTAACGACAAGAATTATTAAAATAAATTAAACAAGAAAATTAAAAACGGGATAAAAATGTTAAATAGTTTAAGATTACAGTCCAATGGATCAAATTGGTTAAAATTTTTAACTATTATTAAGGACGGAGATAAAAAAAATCTATGTGGGGACAATTTTATATGCTTGTAATTGGTGGGATAAAGTCGTGTTAATTTTAAACTACGTTTGTATTCAATTTTTGGTCATATTATAGTTCTTTTCATGATTCCGGTGGGATATAAGAATCTACTGGGGTCAATTTAATATTATAAAATTATAAAATTAGCAACCATCGTAACCTCATATTACTGACAATTAGTAATTATTATAGCAAAAAATGAATCTTTTTGCGAAGGGTGTGTATTCTATGAAACAATGTAACGTTCAAATTCGTCACTGTATTGGCTGATGCAAATTCAAAAAGGGGTAAAAGGCACAGTAAAACAAGTTCCAAGCATGACGTGAGCTGGCTTGTGTGAACAAATGGATAAAGGTTGTGTGGGGACGCAGTATGGGTACGGTTGCAAAGGTTGTGTGGGGACGCAGTATGGGTACGGTTGCAAATGGATCGTCGCAGATAAAGTTGACTTTAAGTTCTTTGTGAAAGCCGTCCTGTCTTTGTGCCGACTTCGAAGAAAGAGATCCTTAGTCATTAATATTTCTATTTTTTTATCTTGTATATAATTATTTTTAAAATTATAATTAATATTTTATATACTACCAAATTTAATGATATTTTATTTTTTGTATATAATGTTTCTAATTTTTAATTAATTTTTATATTTTTGTATAACGTTATAGAAAAAAAATATCTAAATATTATGTTTTAAGAAAATGTCCGCAAATAAATTTTTGTTGCGTTGTGTTTTTGTAACTATATATTTTCAAAATTGTAGCTAATAATTTTTTGCTACAAAAATAAAATTTAGCAAAAAATTATTAACGATGATTTTGCAAAACGTTACCTATAACTTTTCGTTACGAAAATAAAACGTAGCAAAAAATTAAAATTCGTGACTTTTTTTTGGTGATAAATGTGAATCTATTAGTAATGATTTTGTTACTTTTAGTTGTTTCGTGGCTAAAAGTATCGACAACAATTGTAGTAACTTCTTAAGTTAACGTACTTATTAGTCAACCCTTGCAGTCTCAGGCTGGCGAATGTTGACAGCTCAAAAAGATGGTTCAGAATTGGAATTATACTCCATATTCAAACTCTTTTGAAGGAATCTTTGAGAGAAACAAAGGCTACAAGTTAATGGTATTGTAGGAATGATTCAAATGCCCTAGTTGGCAAGTTGGAACTACCGACTGTTAATGATAAACTAGTCTCCACTTGGCACTATATCAAGTTATTGACTTTCCTAGCTAGAGCTCAGATTTTCATTTACAACACTAAAAAGTTTATAGCACTAAATTCTAATCTTTAATTAATGAAGGTTGGCTGCAAACGGAAATTAATCATAAATTTCGAGGAAACCTCAACGTTTCTTACCAGTTGGATCAAATGCCGTTTGCTTGAAAAGAGCAGTGTACACACTAGCGAGTACAGAGTGAAAGGTGTCCTTATCTAACTTGTTATGCCTTAAAGTACCCCACAGGGCCTGTCTTTATGGGTGATAAGCAACATAGTACATTAATATTTGATTGTTTGCTTTTTTACATGGGAAAGCGTAAAGAGTTATGAATTCAACCTTCCTTTTTTTTAAGAAAAAAATGTGCGAATCATATGCTCACTACTCAACTTGATGGTTTTATTTTGTATTCTATAATCGGACGGATTGACAAATTTTTTAAATAGAGGTAAAATTTTATTTTTTAATATAACTTAAACTAATAACTTTTTTATATGCAATTTTTTGGAGGTATTGTGAGCAAGCGCTCCCACTTGCCTCTAATGTGGATCTATCCATGATTATATACATCACATTCAATCATTAAGGAAAAATTGTCCATAAACATTATAATCCCATTTTTACACATGATTCTGTGCCAATTAAGGACATTGACTTAAAAATTCCTGTAATTAACCTGATACATCACATTTAAATATTCAAAGTACATGACCGTTACATTACTTGCGCCCCTAAGCAATGATTGATTTTGTATTTTATTTGTTCTAATTCAGCAACCTAATAACATGCATTTCCGCAAAAAGTGGAATTCAATTTTTTGTATGATAGGTCAATGGCATTCAATAAAGGGCCACATTTTAATCAACACATTTGGTATAATCCAAGAGGAGTACTCTATTTCTTAGCACTACACAAGAGGATTACTTATTGTTACACTTTATACCAATGAAATGAAATCAACTACCCAGTGGTGCGCACGATTCTCCAATCAAAGCTGAAAATAAGTTAAAAGTGCAAAGATTAGATAATCCACAGACGACGATGCCATCTTATTCTTGTATTCACGTTCAGACTTCAAAATGGTTTGATAGTTCGAAAGACGGCTTTGACACGTTACTTACGATATGATTAAGCGCCTATCATATCGTAGTTTTTGCAAGAAAATTCACGGAAGAAACAGCCTGTTGTCTTTGTCCCTGCGACCAACTTGCCTGCATTAAACATTTATTTCCTTCTTAATCTACACTCGGAGATGGTTTCCTTATAAATACAAACTTGAGAGACTCGAAAGACAACCTGATATATTTTTCCTAAGACTTAATTAACCTGCAACTTCTGGGCGGTGTCTTCAAACTCCAACATGGTTTCTCAAACACATCCAGATAAAGCTGACCAAAAAGTGAGTATCTTTCTTTCTCTAATCTGAATGTGCTTCATCTTTATTTCCTCCTTGCTCCATATCCCTGTGTTTTTCTTTCATGTATTGTTGCCCTTTAGCTTCCGTTTTGGGCAGAAAGAGATAAAAAGATCAGAAAAGTTGGAGAACTATTCCAATGTTGGTGGAGATTTGTTTTCTCCACTTTTAAAGTGCCAACCTTCTTGATTAAATACCCAACAATAACCAACTTGCACAGATTAGTATTTCTACTCTTCTGTTAAACAGCTGTGCACATAATCTGCACCCATCAGTCGTATACAGTTTCTTCACATTTTCATAGGTGCCCCCCGTCATCCAGAATGGTGTGTGCATATGTACAGTTTGGCACTGTTTTTGCCTTTTGTTTTCCTTTGTTCTCTCTTTTTCTGGTGGAGAAGAAGAGTTTGGATACTGTAACTTCTCTGTGATACTGATAAAGCTTGCAAATTGTTTATCATATACATCAATATGGCCCATACTTGTGACCCTGCTCCATCTATTTGCCTTCTCGCATCTTAAATTTCATCAAATTTATGTAATTATGCATCACTCACCATTGTTCCAATGATTTTGGCATTGTTTGATCCTAGCTAAAGAAGGTTTTACTCTTTTCGATCCAGTAACTAAGAATAATTTTGCAGTATTTCAAATTGGTTTTGATCATGGTTCTGCTAGATGAATCGGGCCAGCTGCTTAAAAGTGAAGAGTAATAAAAAAGCTTGGTTCTTTTAGCTTCTTAAACAAGGACGTATAACCACGAATGAAAAGACAAAGATTCTTTGAATGAAGATCCAGGAACAAAAAGTACAAGATAAAGTGGTTGAATAAAGTTGACATTTATTTTCGATACTTTATATGTGATTTCCTAGTTTCTACGGCATTTTGTCTTCAACAAGCACTTTACACAATTCTAGTAAAGAACTCTTTGGCTTCAATGCATGTATTGACCAAGACTTTCACATTACGGGCTCTACAGTTGGCCATGGTTCTCTCTCTCTCTCTAGCCCTCCCTCTCTCTCTCTGTCTCCCTCTCTTTCTCTCTCAGTCCCATACACCAAAGTAAGGGATGCCATATGTCAAAGTACAAGCGTATTTACTTGTTAACTATTATCAACAAAGTTCCATAGGCCTCTTTCACCCGCTCTTTCGTGCCACCAACCTCGTGATGGGGTTGCGTTTTTAACTTTCAAGTCACGATCTTTGCATGTTAATTGGTCAGCTGTCGGTGTTTCCTTGTGTTCTATATACCAACTATTACTTGCAACTTTGGGAATATATATTTCATTTAACAATCCCTTGAATTGCTGGTCAGTTTTCATCTAGATATATATGTAGACTTCTTAAAGCAGGTGCACCAATACTTGATCCAATTTGGTTTCTCTTTGATCATATTAATATATAGTCTCTTAAAACAGTAAGTATTGTGAAGTGATAGTAAACATATGATAGGGTTCGAATTGACACGTTTTTAGGTGATTCCAGCTCATATAGACCACAGGTTGCTAAACACATGGGAATTTCTTTCCTGAGAGTCTTCAATATAACCAATAAATTGCAAGTAGTACACGATTTGGTAGAGAAGGTCCTTAAAATTTGCCGCGAAAACTAGTCTCTATCAGTTTTTATGAGCAATAGAATATGTATGCGGCTATTTATCTAGAGTAAATGAGTACATAGTTTAATTAGGATCATGCTAAATTTGGTAGAATCAAGAGATGAATGGATCTTACTTGATGGCTATCTTCTGCTAATGGCCTACCAAAAGGAGTCCTAATTTGAAAAGTCAAATAACAGCTGCCTTTTTAATTGAAGGTGTAAGCCCATGACTCCTGATGACAGTACTCAGAAAACTGTCTGGACAATGGATTGTTTGTTCATTTAGAAATTTGGTGATCCCACTGCCTAGATTCATGGAGTGTAATATAGTCCTTGAGGACGAATAATTGTTTGGAACTTCAACTATTCTCATTGTCTGGCATTATTGTCATAAACATTGATTGCTGTCTTGTTATAAGCATAACTTGCGTTTAAACTGAACTTATTGATCTATAACAGGACACTGATATGGATTTCTTCGAGTGTGTTTACCAACTTTATATATTATAAGTTTATAACTGACATCGAACTGTTATACAATAAAGCAGCCCATTGATAATGAAACATTGGCAAGACAGAAGGCAATTGATGATTGGCTACCAATTACATCTTCAAGGAATGCAAAATGGTGGTATTCAGCTTTCCATAATGTTACTGCCATGGTCGGAGCGGGGGTCCTCAGCCTCCCATATGCTATGTCAGAACTTGGATGGTAAGTTCCACACATCTTTATAGACTTGCTTCATGCCAAATGTAAAATTTGTCTCACTATGAATATAATTTGCTGCAGGGGTCCTGGAGTGGTTGTGCTAGTTTTATCATGGGTCATCACATTGTACACTTTATGGCAAATGGTTGAGATGCATGAAATGGTGCCTGGTAAACGATTTGATAGATATCATGAGCTAGGTCAGCATGCATTTGGTGAAAAGCTCGGTCTTTACATTGTGGTGCCCCAACAATTGATTGTTGAAGTTGGTGTGTGCATTGTATATATGGTAACCGGAGGCAAATCACTTAAGAAATTTCATGACCTTGTCTGCAAGGACTGCAAAGACATTAAGTTAACGTTCTTTATCATGATTTTTGCCTCTGCTCATTTCGTGCTCTCTCACCTTCCCAACTTCAACTCCATCTCTGGTGTCTCCCTCGCAGCTGCTGTCATGTCCTTGAGGTACTCTTTAAGGGAAGATTAATTTAGGGGTTCCTAATATTTTATAAGTCATAGGCAATATAAAAATATAAAAAAAAGCCTCGCCTATTTTTAAATTTTTATTAAAAAATAAAAATATGTTTTTTTACTATTCTTTTTAAGTTAAGTAAATCTTATTTTATTATTTATGAAGATGGGTTGGTGCCTGTACAATCCAATGTCTTAATTTTAAGGAACAAAAAGTTTTGTTTTTTACTTCTGACGAAAATTTGTGCCTTTGTGATTCGTACAGTTATTCAACCATTGCCTGGACAGCCTCTGTCCACAAGGGTGTTCAGCCAGATACT
>JANZLD010311001.1:0-16930 GCA_026413575.1 Erythroxylum carthagenense
CCCCCCCCCCCCCCCCCTCCATAAATTTGACAACTTATGGCTTTAGTTATTCGTGATGGTGAAATCAAGTTTTCAAGCTTCCTTACTAAGGTGTCCACCTAAGTCCTAAATGTAATTTTGACATCCACATTCTAATATTGAAAGTCCGACCAATTACTGCATCTAACATTTGCCTTATTGAATTGATTAGACCATTATAATAGGTCTGAACTTGCATCTATGAAGGTAGGTCATGATATGGATTATAACTCAATAAATCTTTATTTCTCCCACTTCTCATAAAGAGTTTAATTATTAACTTGTTAATAGGTAGAGATATGATTTCTCAACTTTACTGTATTTTTTAGTAGGCAATATCTAGCTAAAAAATTGTTAGCAAGATTTTCCTCTATTGTGATTGAGGATGTAAGTAATGGCTTTAACTAATACTTAGCTTGATCACTCAATGAAAATAGAAAAAAATTAGACTTATTGCATCTTTGGTGGTTCCATTAATTTTAAAGATGTCCTAAATGTCCAAAATATTGATGATATCTGTATTTAGATCTTAGTTTATTAATCTATCGAACTGAACATATTGCTATAACATTTAGATCAAATTTGACTTGATCTTAAATTAGTTTGCATTGATTTTTGAATAAGAAATACTAGATTATGTTCCTAATTTTTGAATAAGAAATACTAGATTATGTTCCTATAAGAATGGTTTTGCATCATCATAGTTATGTTCCCTTCTTCCATTGCATCATTTTTCATATGTTTCATGTCTTAGGTTCTTGCTTAATCCTTTCTTTTCTTATATGACAAAGTGTTTTTTGAAGCTCCAGGTCTTCTTTAAAGATAATGGTATGTCAACTCTTTTTCATACATCAAGTTGACACCTAAAATCAAAGTAAACCAAGTAAAAAGAAAAAAAAATTAAATTTTGAAAAAAATAACAAAAAAGAAATAAATAAAACAACTACAATGATAGTTTCAAATCTCCTCAATGTTAGTGCTTCCCTACAACAACATCAAAAACTTTTTTTAAGGTTTTCTACTACTAAAACTTTCTCTATTACAAATTGACTACTTATAAACTAAGGCAAGTACACCTATCATTGATGATTAATATAATGGTAAGTAGAAGTTGATCCCACGAGGAAGCTATGTCTAGAATAATGTCTTACTGCTAACTAATCCAAAGAATTAATAAAGAAGGTTATTAATGGAATTGGGAAAAATAAAGTAAAACAAATTATAACAAAAGTGACAGGCAAGAGGAAAACATTTAATCAAATAGAAAAATAAAGGATAATTAGTGCTTAGATAAGTAAATTTTTAGTATTATCTTCAGTATCATAATTCATTACAATTAAAATGGATTTATCGTCTAGACCAATAGAGCTTCATAAAATATGAATTGCACTCTCTCAATCTACAACTAATTATTCCCCTATTAGTTAACCTATATCTTTACGAAGCTAACACCCCTTCGAATGCATTAAGACATGAATTTCTATTATATGTTTCACCTTAAAACCTAAGAGATCATATAGTTTATCTTTAGTACTTCATTCAACCTATAACTTCTAAGCCATGGTCCATCCTCAAGCATGTTCTCTCGAATAGTCCATAAGTGAATTTGAATCATACTTAAATGCTCGCACGAATAAACTCACATTTAGAGCAATCCAAGATTTTTTTTTGCAAATATAAATCCTATTTCATAAAAAATTGAATCAATTTATAAAAAGATAATTACTAGGGGTTTCTCTAGTTAAACACTTAGAAAGCCATAAGTCATGTTTGAACTAATGAAATAATAGACAAAATAAAAGATATCGTGACAGGAGGAGCTTTAGGTGAAAATCCTATATGTAGAACATTTTAATTCATTGTGATAATCTACAATCTTGTTTCTCTAATGAAAAAAGACTTTGTAATTGACCTCTTGAGGGTTGGTGTATCTCCCAGTGACTAATCTTAAGTTTTTGGAGTAAAAAGAATGACAGGATATGAAAAGTCTCTAAAGGTCCTCTAAAAATTAGGGTTTTTTTTTCATGATTTTAATATATTTAGTCCATCTAAGATATGGTTTGGGACATGGTTGTGCCTTAAGCTATTAATCCTTTTATTTATTCTAGGAAAGATACAAGGTAACCTAGATTGTAGATCATTTTGTAACGTTTTTTAGGCACGGACACAATATGAGACATAGACATGTCATAGTCCCTGCCTCTCTTTAGACATTCTCTCTTACACATAGTATCTATCTAGACCATGTTGGTTATGGGTTGGCACATGGACGTGTCCCAGATCTTGTTTAACCAAAACATTATATGTTATTTTCATGATTTTATTTGAAATGTCTTTAAATTCTTTACAAATCTCATCTTAATATCACATCTTCTCAGTTACCTAAAAATATAGCTAAAACTAAGAAAACAAGGTAATTTAGCAAAAAACCAAGTAAAATACTAAGGAAAAAATATATTTATTTTATATGCATATAGGCTATATAGTCCTTATTCAATTTCTTCCATTATTTTAATCTAGAAATTTCCTACTACCCTAAATTTGAACTCAAATTTTAATAAATTTTCCATATTATTCCAAAATTCCTTAAACACAAATGATGTCTAATAAACATAATTAATTGATGAAGTAAATTAAACATGTCAAAAAAAAGAACAAAGGTTTAAAATCACAAAAAAGAAAGCAATTGTAAATGAAAATAATGAATATGAACTAAGGTACGAAAATTAAAAATTCAAAAGTAAATTCTTTTTAGCAACATATTTTTTATTTTAATATGTTTTTTTTATTTTTATCTTTATACAAACAACAATATAAACGATAAAATAAATTACGACAAAATTAAGTATCTACAACTATGCAACTTTGAATGTCTTTAAAAAGAAAGCAAAAATTAAGTTAGACTCCTAATGGTACAAATTATGTGCTTTTTAAGAAAATCACAAAATAGGAGTAATAATAACCATATCAGTTGTCAAAAATAAAGGAAAAATGATGGCGCATATGGACCACATGTTCTCAATATTTTAGGAAACATCTTACACCATCAATAGTAACCCAAATATGAAGTATATTCCTCTCATTATTTCTATCTTTATATTAGGCCCCATTAGAATCCTTTTTTTTAAAAGAAGTTTTCATAACTTAACACCAAATTGATGATGTCTAAAGCTAATGTATGTTTGACACTTACTCTCCACTTCCTTATTAATTTGAGGCAAATGAATTTTTTTAATGATTATAATGAATTTAGGGGCATTCTTTTTGAAATTAGATAGATATGGATCAAGCCCTTTTGGAACAAAGACTAATGAATGGTTTAATAAGCTAAGTAATCCTAAGCATTGCATTATGTACCTATAAGTCATATAAAAGCAATCATTATTTCCAATAATAAAGTCACACTTTTCAATTTCATTCTATCTCATTAAATATTACATTTTATCTCTTAAGCTTTACTAACTTGATCATAGAAGGCCACATGTCAAACATTTTAGCACTTGGTTTTGCAAGTCATTAAGAGGACCCCACAATCTAAACTTAGGATACATTGCATCGTATAACATCATGCCTAGTACTAAACAATTAAACACATAATAAAGCTAAAAAAATTTAGACCTATAAAATTATTTTATATTATTTAGCACCTAATGTAGGGTTGTGATAATTGATCTTGAGAAGCATAAAGTTAATCATAAACAACCCACATCTTTTCTTTAAAAAAAATGAAAAATAGACCCATCTCCTCCACCCACAAAACTTCCTTTCAAAACCTTGATTATATAAGCCTTAAATAGTGCTCAAAAGTAGATAATAGCAACTATTAACCTTAATCATGACTATCCAATCTATACCTCTACCTACAGAGAAATAAGGTTAGATTTAAACTACTTAGAGTAAATAACAGGCTAAACCGACACCATATGAAACTTACCTAATGGATAGGCATGTTGTCAAAGGTTTGTAAATAAGAAAAATATTCTAACCCTACCCATGACCAACATTTGTAGACCGCCATCCCTCAATATATCATAAAACAACAGTAGGAATATGCATGTGTAAATTTTGATACGAATTTCATCATAAATATATTATTGGAAATGATGGGTCCATATAGGGCAACAAACATACTTAGGTGTCATACCTTTTTTGTCCATGTTGACGGGCCCAATAAGAGACTTGTATCAAAGTGCTCCCTATTGGCTCAATAGTGAGCTTTAAGTAACTTAAAATTGGTTCGAGCAACAACAACAACAATAACAATAATCCAGTAAAAATCCTACTAAATGTAACGTCTGGGGACGTTTAATGTATGTAGCCTTACCTCTAGCTAGTAGAGAGACTATTTCTGAATGACCCACAAAAAAGGAATGAATAAGTGAATAAATAAAAATTATTAAAAATAGTAATAGTTGTAGCAATAGCAGTAGTAGTAGCAAAAGTAGTAGTAATAGTAATACAGTAATAAAAAACAATAAAAATGATGATAATAATACTAAATAGTAAAATAGTAATAAAATAGTAATAATATTAATATTAATCCGTAAGAAAATCATAGTAATAATTATTATGAAAATAATAATAATAATAAATATTAACAATTACTACTACTACTACTACCACTGCTATTAAATTAACTACTACTACTACTGCTACTACTATTACTACTGCTATTAAATTAACTACTACTACTACTACTACTACTACTACTACTAATAATAATAATAATAATAATAATAATAATAATAATAAATAAATAAATAAATAAATAAATAAATAAATAAATAAATAGGTATGAGAATGATCAGTACTTGTCTAAATGATTAGGCTAAATCTAAGAGGAAAATGATAACAGACTTATGAAAATGACAAAGATCTCTTTAAGAGGGATTCTTTATTCATATCTTAGTATACCAAAGTTTTCTTGTGTTCCATGTCCTACGTTTCAATAGAGCCATATTATTCTTTATCACTTCCTCTCAATTCTCCTCTTACAGCCTCTAAGTATAATTTGCTCACATCTTCTCACTTGAGCGTTTAAGTCTCCCCTCTTAATATGCCTAAACTATCTAAGCCTAGTCTCTTTTAATTTTTCAATAACATTAGTCACCTTTAATTGGTCCATCACCACTACATTCCTGACCTTATCTCTTCTAGTAAGGTTTCACATCCAACAAAGTATCCTCATCTCCGCTGCCATTAGCTTATGAATATGCACCTATTTGCTAGGCCAACACTCTGCCCCATAGAACGTGGCTGGCCTATTACTAAACGATAGAATTTATCTTTAAGTTTAAATTCCTGATGCACTTCTCATTTTAAGCAACCCTGATCTGGTATAATGGTCCTCATTAATCTCCCCATTACTTTAGATGATAGTTCTTAGATAATTAAAACACTCATTTTATGGCATAATTGCTAAATCAATTTTTATCTCCATATCAGTAACCACCTTAGGTCCCGAAAAGTTACATTCTACATACTCAATCTTAGTTCTACTTAATTTAAAGCTCTTCGACTCTAACACATCTCTCCAAAGTTCTAGCTTGATATTAACATCCTCTTTTGTCTCATCTACTAAACAATGTCATTAATAAATAACATACAAGAAGGCACATCCCCTTGGATATTATGAAGTAGAAAATTAACCCTCCATCTATTATTAAAAATTTATCCCCAGATAACTGATTTTTGAGATTTATTCCTATATGGATATGTTCGTGTGTAACCATTACATGTATTCTATATACAAATAGTAACATGTAACCATTAAAATGTGGTACCTAGGATAAGATAAAGTAAAGCTATAATTAAAAGTCCATCGCAATAGTGTTTGTTTGGTTCTCTACATTCCATTAGGATAGGTGGAAGGATAATCACATGCACAACATTAGTAGGTAAATTCATTGAGGTAAATTCATTGAAAATTCACTACTTTCAGGAAGTCTCTACAACACCTAACAAGTTCATAAGTATGAAACATTTTTCCCATTCACCCATAGGAAGTTATATAAACATGCTTGAACTTTCAATAAGAGTTTATCTTGTATTAATTTGTCTAATTTTCTCCATTTTCCACAGTTGAAGAAATCAAGAAAAATCAATTTTCCATCAACCAACCAATTTTAGATTTTAACATACATTACATTTAGTTATTATGACCCTACATTTAAGACCACATAAAACAAATTCAAGACAACAAAAGGAGAATAGACAATA
This sequence comes from Erythroxylum carthagenense, assembly GCA_026413575.1. Lineage (NCBI taxonomy): Eukaryota > Viridiplantae > Streptophyta > Magnoliopsida > Malpighiales > Erythroxylaceae > Erythroxylum > Erythroxylum carthagenense. Next base: position 6,238 of record JANZLD010311001.1, read on the forward strand.
AATGACAATGAGAAACTTAAGAAATTTGGAAAACAAAATCAAACTTATTGTTGCCTTTCTATGTCCAATATGTAGATCCACGTTGCACATGCACCTAGCTAATAACTAACGTAAATCTAAAGATTGGTAACAATATTTGAAGTATGTAAAAGTCAAGTGAGACTTTGTAAAACTATATAAGATGATTAAACCTTAAAGTGATTCAAATACCTAATCTTAACATTTTTGTCAAAGTTTTTTTATTTTTTAAATGGTTGTGAGATACTAGTCCTTATCAAAATTTTTACATATGGATGGAGTCTACCATTGAAAAAATTCAAAAAATGGCGAGTAGATATATTGACTTAAAGGAGGATGAGTTACACAGTTACTGAACATCCAAATAGAGATTGTATACTTAAGGGAAGGGTAGAAGTCAAGTTTTTGACATTAAATGCTTCTTTAAATTAAATCTTGAACTTTATTAAGGAATAAGATTTAACATACCCACCTTGTTTAATACCACTAAAGCAGGAAATAAATGAAAAATTACTGTAGACTTTGTTAAGACTACAATTATGACACTGAGAACTGGAAAAACATAATGTGTAACTATTATTGAACTTTTATTAAAGAGATTTGGTATAATTCATTAGAAGGGATAGAAACATTCACCTATAAAGGCCTACATCATATAGATAAGATCAAGGTCTAGTAAAAAACAAGTCACAAACTTTAGATTATGGAAGGGGAGATGAAAGACCCTTACATTTCATAAATATGATTATTAGTAGAGATAATAGTTGTAATAAGTCTCATTTGAAGAGATTTATTTAACATAATCATGTTAATACTACAGTAGACATTGAAATCATAAGATAAAGAACGTGAAGGTGAATAACATTCAATAAAAATGAGGATTTAAGCTAATGTAATCCCTATAAATATATAATGGTCATCAAAAGAAATATGGACTTTAAAGTTAAGAGAATTTTTGGTAGATTATGGTAATTCTGTTAATATTCTCTTATATGAGGTTTTCAAAGTAATTAGACTCAAACTGCAACAACTTCATTCAACGTCTTTCCTTTTTATTATGTTTAGATTAGACAAGATCTTCTTTGAAGAAAAAATAAATATTCTTATTACAATCAATATGTATCCTAACTAAAATAATAAGATGATATAACTTCATATTATATAAAGACATACAACATTTAATGCCATTTTTGGTGTACCTTTATTATAAGAGCCATCTTTTCACCCTATATAAGAGCCATCTTTTCACCCTACAAACTGACTAAGAATTTCTTATAAGGAGAGGTACATGGGAAGTCTCAAGGGACCATTAAAAATTGTTAGAAACACGAGTCTATTACTTTAAAAAATAAGTTGGAATATAAGGTCTTGATATATGAAATCAAGATAGCCACGTATTTATTGATCAAAAATTGAATAGTCTTTCATTGCTAAAGAGGAAACCATATAAATACTTTTCTTTTTTTTTTCCAAGACTTGATAAAAGAAATGTGAGTATAGAACATGTTTTTGGATAACACAAAAAATTAGTAGAATGGTTATCAAAAGTTGGACCCAAATGACTTAACTTTGGAGGAAAATTACCAGAAGCCAAAGAAAGGCCTTTATGAATTTTTTTTATACATAGATAGACAAAAATATCATAGATTAGGGGCTCCAATAAAAAATTACATAGAGAAAGAAAATTTTCCTTCAACTAGAGGCAAGAAAGCTTATATACAGACCCACAAATTCACTATCATCAGTATACAACTCTCTATACACTCTTACATGCCACTTTATATGAAATGGATTACCTTATCTTAGCAAATGAAATTTTGAAAGAGTGTCATAAGGGTTTATATGGATCATATTAGGGTTGCAAAACTTTATTCCATAAAATATTATGATAAGATTACTTCTTGTCAACAATAAAACAGGATGCAACAAAATATGTCAAGATGATTGATAGAGTATTTACTTATTTGATCCATGATACCATTGGCACAATAGGGCATTGACATCTTAAGCGTATTCACACTAGTGATCAAACAATATAGGTTCATCTTGGTAGTAATATGCTAGTACACATAGTAGGAAAAGTTTTGGCTAACTATTATAAAGAGGAAACCTGAGAGATTTTGAATGGATCATATAATAAAAAGATATGACATTCCATTAGCTATTGTGTCATTTAGTAATCATTATTTTATTTATTAAAGTTTCAAGATTTTTTTTTAATTTGTAAGGTCTCAAATATTTTTGCATCTATTGCATAGTTAATTAAAATCATAGGTGGATCTTGAAAAAAGCTTTTGGCTAGATAATCTATAAAACTTCCCATAAAGTTATCAAAGAACTTTGAGAAGATCCACAAAAGAAACCTTATTTAGCTTCGATTATGATGCAAAAGCCTTGATTATGGTTAAGTTGACAATTCTAATGGCATGTGTTGAAAACCTTACAGTTGATAAAAATGAATCATTGATAAGGGTAGAATTGGATCTCATAAAAGAAAGGAGACATGATGTAGATATGAAAAAACCTTATATATTAACAACACGTTAAACAATACATACAATATGTTATTGAGAAAAGGGCATCTTTTGTAAAGGAAGTTTAATATGACTAACAAACTAGAAGCAAAGGAAACATTGCTTCAAACTAGATAGTCCCATATCATATGAAGGATAATCAAATTTAGCATATACAAGCTAGAAAGATTTGATGGATATGAGATCCTAAGGACCTCAAATGATCAACATCTCAGGCCTTACTTTTGTTAAACATGTTCTATTGGTAGTATCTTATAAATCAATATGATGTTTTTTTTCTTCTTAATTTCAAGTCTAAACTCATTCAAAAATCATAAAATTATAATAAAAATGCTTAAAAATATTAGGACAAATTCCATAAAAAATGATAGATTACAATGCCTAGCAAAATGATAAATTGAATGCCAAGCAAAATGATAGGTTAAATGCTTAGCAAAATAATATGTTAAATGCTAAAAAGAATTTCAAGTCAAAAGTCATATAAAATGACAAGCTAAATGCCCCAAAAGACTTAGGCGAAATGCGACAAAAATCAATGTAAATGCTCATAAAAAATTTAATAAATATTTTACAAAATAACAAACTTAGATATATGCAATAACCACAAGCTAATATTTCTCATAGAAGACCATATGTCATTCAAACTAAATATTCAATATCTTGCGAGATGACATATTAAACCTCAAACAAAATTACTTAATACAACATGTTAAATTTCACCACATACAATAGATCAATTATCTTAAAACGTGACTTCAACCTTCATTCCAAACTCAAAATTGAATTCACATAAAAAAAGTTGATGTTTATAACTAACTTCATTTATAGATGTCAATAAAAAATAACAAACTTAGGTGATTGTGATAGTGTTTATCATATCAAAACTACGTTATAGATCACTGAGCAAGTGCACATATCATTCTTATATTATAGATTAGGTGAATACAAGTGTTGATCTTACAAGGACTACAAATACTAATACTAACCATCTTTTTATTATCTAATATAATAAACAAATAATTGATTTGAAAGAAATAATTAAGGGAACTAATAAAAAATACCAAACCAAAGCACTAAATCAACTAATAGATAAAGAAAATCTAGATGTAAAATACCACCAGAACCTTTCTATGTTTAAATTTTTCTTGATTTAATGATTTACCCTAGTATATTAGACCAATAGGAGTTCTAAAGTTACAGCTACATTTTTTCTCATTTCATACAACCTTTGTCATTAAGTTGATTGATTGAGATCTCTTTCTAATCAAAACCCCTAAGAATGCACTAAAATTTTCTATTAATTCACTTAATAGATTTGACTTTAACCTAAAAGATTTATATGCTTCTATCTCTAGGATCCTAAGAAACTCTTATTATTTATCAAAGGTCTATTCACACATTTGAATTCATAATCTCTATATATGAAATCTGAAATTAAATCGAAATGCTACCATATTTCAATTCATTATGACTAATAACTATAAATAATTTATAAGATAATTTAGGTCTTTTATTAAAATCAAAGAATCAATAGAAATAGATCTAGGGTTTATCCTAACTAGTTCTATCCTAATTTACTTCATACTACAAAAAGAAAACCAACAAAAATTAAGAAAAAATAAAACAAAAGAAAGCATTCTTATGGATCTTGAAATCTTGATATTCTTTGATTGAATCTTAATGAAATCCCTTATTGCTTTTCAAATTTGCTTCATTCTTATCCTAATATACTCTAATTCGACTCTGTATTACTACTCCCTAGTCTTTCTTTCTTAAATTCCCAAAAATCTCATTACATTCTCATAAAATCCTAAAATATTTAAAAAGATTCACCTAATATGAGTCTAACATAAATCCGTATTAGGCCCATGTTCTTTATAACTGCAACAAACACTAATTTATATAAAAATCACTTCTAATATAATTCTATAACACAAATTCATATGACACCTGTATTGGATTAGTAACTCCTTTATCGTGCTTACGTGGGTTCATTTTAGGAACACATATCTGAAGGCCATAAACATAGGTCTATGTTTGGGCTATATTCCATTATGTGGCAAGTTTTTCGCAAAATAGAATGGAGTAATGAGTAGTAAGGGATAGAATACAAGATCAAGTTTGAATATAGGTCTATATTCAACCTATGTTTATCCAAAATCATACTAAAACTTATCTAACTTATCTCCAATGTACCCGAATCAACTTCATCTTCATTAGGGGAGCTAAAACAAAGTTTATAGATAAATAAACTACATTGAGTACCATATCATATGAAAACCATCCAGACACAAATAAAATGCTCTCATAATCATGTTAAAAATATAATCTCATTAGTACTTATCAAATTCCCCAGCACTTAAGAATTTGTTTACGCTCAAGAAAATCAATCCCATTGCTCTTAACTTAAATATGTGACAAATCTAGAAAAGAATTTAATAAATCAATCACATCATTAAAGACTATCTTTTATTTATTATTGATGCAATGGTAAAGTTCATTAATTTTTCAAGTACGTAGCTACTTGTATCAAGTTATAAATAAATTCAATTTAGTCTAAAAAACTTCAACTAAGTCCACAAAATTCAACCTAATGCATAAGTAAAAATACACTTCAAAGTAAAAAAAGTTACAAATTGCATATTTCACATTCTAATATAATAATTAGGGTTTTGATAATTGAATTTTTATAAACTAATATAGCCTTTGATCTATAAAAGAATCCTATTGCTTAATTGTTTGACTTTTATTATGAAAAATATGAGCATTCTTCTCATCCTAAATGGCTTTAACTAGAAAGGAAACAGCTAGGAAGAAACACCACTTGATTGTGTTGTAAGGATTACTAATGGTATTACACCAAACTTTAATAGAATTCCAATCACCTCAAGCATGTTGAATATAGGAATTATGAAATAAAGAACTCCAAATGTTAAAGCCATACTGACATTGGAAGAACAAATGATCATTACTTTCTTCAGCTCTCAAACACAGCACACCTATAATGAATGTTAAGAAACGTTGGCTTGTTAACAGTTTGCAATCTATTCTTTCATAATTGGCTTGTTAATAGTTTGCAATCTATCTTTCATAGCTATCCATAATATGAAAGAAGCTTGAGGATGGAAATGTTTACACTAGACAATCTAATTCCAAGGTATCTTGATTGATTGACCTTAGAGAGTTTTCCTGCAAGATTGGTTAGTGAATTTCCCATTCCTGGTATGCTTCCATATGACACTGTCCTCTTCACCACTTAAGTCCTCTTTGCCACTTAAGTAAGTTTATGTGATTTCTATAGAGAGAGAACTTATGATGGGATATTGTCTAAAAATTTGTTTATCAACCAAAGCTTTAGTAGTTAGATTCTAATTAATAATAGGTTTGATGATCTCCATTTCTTATAAGGAGTGTAAAGATCCACTAGAGAGCCAATTGCTAAACCAAAAACTAGTTGATCTCCCATGTCCAATAAGTGAAACAATCACATTCCTGAATGAATTTTTAGTTCTCAGAATTGCTTTAAAAGTGAAAATAGATGTAGAATTAAGCTCTAAACTCCAAATACTTCTACTTTTGATGTAGATCATGAATCCATTTGCATTAAAGAGCATGTTTGTCTATAAAAAGTCTTTATAATCTCTTAGAAAGCATGACAATATTCATTACCTTGAAGGGAATGATTCTAAGTCCTCCTTTGTCTTTAGGCATACAAACCCCTATCCATTGCATCTTTGCTCTTTTGAAAGAAACGTTATTCCCACTCTACAGAAACCTACTACAGATCATTCAATTGACTTTACAATCTTCATAGGAAAAGCTAAATGGGTAGTCCAAAACACATTCATAAAGTTTAGTTTAGAAGTGATTAACTGAGCTTTTCTAGCCATCGAAGGAGTTTAGTACTCCAAGAAGAGATTTTACTATTTATCTTGTACAAAAGTATGCTAAAATCTCTAAAGGAAAGATTAGAAGTGGAAATAGGAATGCCTACGTAAAGTGCAATGATTGCATTCTAAAGTATGTAATAATACTCACAATATGTTCTCTTCCTATGGCAACCTTGGATAAATAAAAGCCACTTTTAGAAAAATTGATTTCTAAGCTTGGGAATTTATTGAAAATCTTCAAAGCTTTCATAATGCTAGAACAAAATATTGATTAGCTTTATATAGCAGAATAAGATCATCAGTAAAGCACAAATTATTGATTTGAAGCTTCTTACACCTAAAATGGAATTTGAAATCCTTAATTCTCTCCACAACTATTTTAGGAGTTTTATTAAAGACCTCCATTATAAGAACAAAGAAATAAGGTGAAATAGGGATCATCTTGATAAATCCCTTTGCAGCTTTTGAAAAATTTACATGGTTGTCCATTCACCATAATTTTAAAAGTAGGAGTAGTTATGTATTGTGAGATCTATTGAACAAAAATTTTAGGAATTCCATATCATTCAAGGAGATTAGGATAAACTTCTAGTCCACACTATCATAGGCTTTCTTTAAGTCAATATTAAGAAGACAATTATTGTTACTTCTTCTAAAATAGGTTTTTACCAGCTCTTGAAGTAGCAAAATTTTATCCCCCATAATCCTTCTTGGTATGTAGGCCCCTTATGAAAGATCAATGTATTTGTAAGAAAAATTTTCAATCTTTGAGCCAAAATCTTTTAAATGATCTTATACACAGTATTGCATCGTGAAATAGGTCAAAAGTTAGAGAAATATGACTGCTCACCACTCTTGGGAATGAGTGTTATAGAAATGTTGTTGATTTTGAATAAAAGACTTCCCTTATTGCAAAATTCCAAAGCAACCTCATTCACCATATGTTTGGTTAGATTCCAAGACTTGTTGAAGAAGTAAGGATTGAAACCATCAAGGTCAAGATTCCTGTAAGGATTCAGAGATTTCAAGGAGTTCTTAATTTCTTGAATGGGTTACGACCTTGTATAATGCTTAAGCTTCTTGAGGAGTATTACTTTTGCATGATTTCTTTCAACAGAGGATGAAAGGATTTAGCATTAGTGGGCGCTCTTAGGTTATTTGAGAAGTATTCAAAAACTCCTTGGATCAATAAGCATTAATGGTCCAATTTTTGATTATTCAAGTGCAAAGAAACAATTTTGCTGTTGTTTTTCCTAGAAACCACAGCTTTGTGGAAGAACTCAGTGCTTTTGTCACTAGATTTCATCTATTCTACTCTTGAAATTTGTCTCATAAGTGAGAAATCATAAAGAAGAGCCTTGAGAAATGTTGCATAAATAATCTCTCCCTGTGCTGTAGAAGAGCTAAGGTAGGATCATTTTGAAGATCAATCTGAATTATGTCAAGATCATATTTGATAGTGCTTAGAAGATGGTGAGTATTGCCTATATTGCTTCGACATAGTACCTTCAACTCCTATCTAATGAGAGCAATCTTTCTTGCATAAATGAATTGTTTTGAGCCTTTGAAGTTGGCATTTAAAGCATTCAAGATACAATCCTTACTATTATATCAATTGGAAAGTTCTTGAATCTGAAAGGGAATAGTGGAGAAGTAGAAGTAAGTTTAGTCATAATAGCAGAGTGATTTGAGAGACTATGATTTATGAAAGTGGAACAACTATTTGGATATTTAGTAAACCATAAGTGATTTACCAGACTCCTATCAAGCTTCTTTCTTTTTTATTTTTGGTTGCCCACGAGGTGTCATAGGAGGGTCCTAACTATGGGAAGACACCTTTAAGCCATCCACATCCAAACTAATCTCCACTCGAGCCAAGTAGGTGCCTTGCGGGAGGCAAAGCTCTGGCTCCAAGTTTTAAATGGTTGCATAAATAAGGGGGATTCGAATCCGCGACCTTACTTAAGCCAAAAGAGCCTCTTATCAACTCACCTGGCCCCAAGCTTCTTTCTAATGAAGTTGTCTTTAGTTTGCTTGTTGCACAAGCTTCCTCTAAAATAAATAATTAAATAATAAAAAATTTTAATTGTTAAAACAAAATTTATTTGAAATTTATATATTTTCAAAATATTTTAAATTTAAATAATATTCATTAAAAATTATTTTAATTTTAAAATTAATTAATTAAAATTAAATAATTAAATTGAGAAATGAAAATTCAAAGAAACAATATTTTACTAAAATTAAAAATATAAATAAAAAATTAAAAATGAAAGTGAAAACAAGTACAGATAGATTTTGTTTGAACAACTTTTAGCTATTGATGTATAAAAGTCAATGATGTAAAAACTAGATCGTCAGTTCGATCAGGTTAAACACGAGTTGAACTGATTTTTGGTTCGATTACTTTTAACCGTTGGAAATAAAAATTAACCAGTTGAATAATAAACCAGTTGATTTCCCTTAAACTATTAATTGAATGTATCTTCTTCTTCTTCGACGCCCAAACACCATATCAGTATAAAAAGATGAGAGCTTTGTGTAATTGACACTCGATAAATCAACCAATTGTCGTGAAAACCAATTTGGAAAGAAGATTGGGCAAATGAGTATTTGAGTTTGGCACTAGAAACCAAAATAAAAGCTTGAAACAGGTAGATTTCTTGGAGCACCAAATGCAGTCTTCACATTAATAAACCATGGAAGAGGGGGAATTGGTAAGAACAACAAACCACAACAACTCGGCTTTCACCACCTTCTTCAACAACACTCCATCTCTAAAAAATGATGATTGATGTTAACTAAATCTTAGAACAAAAAGAAAGTAAAATCTAAAATCTCTGTTATCTTTAATGAAATGAAAGATATAGTTGGCAGGAGCAGAGAGATTTCTTGGCAGGGATGATGAGTTCAGGGTTGAAGTGGAGGATGGTGCTTGGCTACAAGAGAGGAAAAAGTAAGGAGATTTGAGATGTTTGCAAATATTTTTGATAAAAATTGAAAATTTGAATCTTGGGAGAAGAAAAAGTTGATGGGACGTGTGAGAAGGAAATAAAGAGGATCAAGCTTCACGGTAAATTCATAAGTAATACTTTTCCTATTTTTACCCCTTTTTATATTTTATTTATTTTCCTTTTTACATTCTGTGTTCTCTTGAGTAAAATTTTTAATTTTTAATTAAAAGATACTTTCTCTTAAATTTTATTTACAAAATAATGGCAAAAATTTCAGTTACAAAATAATGACAAAAACTTTAATTACACACCATATAAACATTAATAGACTAATCAAATATAACTAAAATGATAATTTAATTTAATTGTTAAATTTGACTTGAATTAATTTAATTTAGTTAATTAATAATTTAAAATAATTGTAATAAATTATTAATTTGTATCAAATTTAATTAGTAAAATTCAAAAATTAAGTTAGATATTATATAAATAACATTTGATTAGTTTATATATAATATTTATGTCATATTTATTTTAACATTATTTTTAACTAAAATCTAAAAAAGTAATTATTTTGAAAAATAAAAATTATTTGAGTGTAATGGAAGAAGTTGATGCAAATACTTTAAATCAAAACAAAATTTATGAGTACCAATGAAGAATTTCAAATTTTTGAATAGGACATAATTTTCTTTAGAAATATAATTTTGTTTTTTTATTTTTAAGTTTTATATAAATTTTATATTAGACTTAAATTATATTTTTATTTCAATAAAATATTTTATTTTATTTTATGTTTATTATACACCAAATTTATAACAATTTTAAAATCGATTGAAATTTTAGATATAAATTTTTTGATTGATTTGATGTTTGGTCTTATTTTAAAAATATTAATAAAAATACTATTTTAACTGTCCAATAGCTAAAACATCAACCGTCAGACAAAACAAAGTCTACACGAATTCAACACAGCCGCCTGCAATTGGATCCTCCGATCGGTTGCACCGCCTTAGCTACCCTTCAAAATTATATCTTCCTCCCCAGTTTTTGCCTTTTTTATGTTTTTCAATCCTTTCTTTCCTTTTAAAAATCTACTAACCAATCGTTTAATCTTAAGACCCGAACAACAAACACACAGAAATAGCTTCAGTCCTATTAAAGTTTTAGAACAAAGAAAGAGTCTTGTTGCAAATCAAATGTTAGCCCCAATTTTTTTTTAAATTAAGCATGATTAGCTTAATTGAGTAAGTTAAGTTAGCATAATTAACTTGACATTAATTAGTATATGATGGCA
>JANZLD010315538.1:0-16866 GCA_026413575.1 Erythroxylum carthagenense
TGTTGGAGTATATGAAAGCCTTAGCACAATGTTCTACTGATGGGGCTGACCGTTTAGAGCTTGTGATTGCAAAGTCTCAATTACATGCTTTTTACTGTTTAAAGGGTTATACTGAACTGCTTGAGTTCCAGGATTGTGGAAATTTGTTGGAGAGTGCAGATGGATTAGAGTTTCAGGATGACATGGTAGAATATTCACCTCATGGTAGTAGGGATGATGGCCAAAGTAATTTTAGTAAAAAGATTCTGCAAACTCAAAGAGGTTCGTATCACAAACGCAAACACAATTTGAAGGAAAGTGTCTATCCTAGAAAAAAGGAAAGAAGCATGTCTGAGTTAATGGGCGATTCATGGGATTCTGTTGGTAATGAAATTGGGTCCGAGGAGAAATCTGACAGCAGATCACTGTCACCGTCTTCTAGCAAGAAACATATGTCTTTTCATGCTGACTCAGCTACACCAGAAGGCAGGAGGATTATATCTCTTGCTAAAGTGTCCACCACCATCGCTTCACCTAAGCCATCATTTAAAATTGGGGACTGCATCCGTAGAGTCGCTAGCCAAATGGCTGGGTCACCCTCTATTCTTAAATGTAATACCCAGAAGGGGGATGGAAATAGTGATGGAGTTATAGGCGATGTATCTGATGCGTCTGCCCAGCATTATGAGGATGCTGAGACTAAGGCCGCAATATCGTCAGGTGAATATTCATCGTTAGATGAACTGGTATCCCAACTTCACTTGGTAGCTCAGGATCCCCTAAAAGGGTATAATTTCTTGAGCATTGTTGTTGGTTTCTTCTCAGATTTCAGGAATTCATTGATAGTGGATCAGCCTGATAAAGTAATTGGAAAGAGGAGAAAAACATGCAAAATAGGCGGGTCTCCCGAAACATTTGAATTTGAAGATTTGAGTGATACTTACTGGACAGACCGGTTTATTCATAACGATTCTGAAGAGCAACCATCACGTAAAAGTAGGAAACGGACTGATCAATTTGGTCCTATGGATTCAGATAAACCTCTCCGTCGGTCCAATTCTAGGAAGCAATATTCTGATGGCAAGCCTGATCCATCAGCTGATAAACCAGCTGGCTATGTAGATGAAAAGGCACCAGCAGAACTCGTAATGCATTTTCCTGTGGTTGATTCTGTTCCTTCTGAAACAAACTTGAATAAAATGTTCAGGCGTTTTGGACCTTTGAAAGAATCTGAGACAGAAGTAGATAGGGACACCAACCGTGCAAGAGTAGTTTATAAGAGGTCTTCTGATGCACAGGCTGCTTATGGTAGTGCTACAAAGTTCAACATATTTGGCTCAGTGCTTGTTAACTATCAGCTGAATTATACCATTTCTGTGCCATTCAAGACTATTCCAATTGCTACATCCCAAGGCGTGGATGATGTAACTATGTTTCTCGAGTTTTGATCAACTTATGTGTTGTTGAACTCCCATGTAAGCAGTTGGACCTCGGCAAGAATTTTCCTAGTTTGCATGATTTATAAACAGTTAGCATATTCTGGAGTATGGTAGACATTCTTACTGCTAATATGCAGGACATTAATACGTATGAATTCATTTATGAGGATGTTCTAGGCTGATCTGGACAGGACACAGAGTAATTGTCATCTGCATATGGAATGCGTCATTGCTGGAGTTATTTTATGAACTTTGGAATCATATTGTTACAACTTACGAATAAGGGCCAATTCATTGAATATGTGATGAGTTCTTTAGCTGATTGTTGGGTCAATAACTCTTAAAATTTCACGTTTATGTTGGCCTTAAGCAGACTATAGATGTAGTAGTTTGGTTCTGTCATGCTAATCATTCGGTAGTTGTTTCATTGCTTTTCTTTGATTCTTTTCCTTGATGTCTCTCTGATATGCATCTGTCTTATTTCTATCACAGGGCATAGCGGATGCTGAAGGCGGGTGCTGATACTCTCGTTACATAAGACTTTTAAATGAACTCCAAGTTCACACCAAAATGAGCACTCTGCCATGTGAATGTAAGTGTTTGCTGCGGCGGGACATGATGTTGCTGGAGTATAATTCCGGTCATCTGTTGTATTTACACTTGAGGTATTGTTTTCCATGGTGCAAAGTCTTGATATACCAATCTATGATATGGAATCACCTTAGCTTCAGCAACACGAGCTATATGTACAGATATATAGAGCAATGTTAGCTGACCCCTTTTGGTAGTTGGTATCTGTTGTATGTATCTTAGAGTTCGAATCATGGAATCATGTTGTCATCTATTGATTGTTGTTCATGTGCCTGAAATCGGTATTTATCGATAGAGCTTACTTACACAAGCAAATGCATACAACAGTGTGTAGGCAATTATCTATTTCTGATGTTGGTTAACCAGAGACTGGGAGTAGTGGTGGCAATGAGCTAGGCCAGGCCGGACTCGGGCCTCCCTGAAATTTTATGGTCAGAGGCCCGAAGCGTAATGTATATTTTAATTTCGGAAAAAATCAAACGATAAATTTTCTTAAAAATTTTAGACTTCGGGTTAGGTTGGATTTGGGTCGGCTGAGTTTGAAGCCCAAAATGTGAAAAAATGAGTCCAATTTAAAATTTGATAAGCTCAATTTAGCTTTATTGACTTCGGATTGAATTGAGTTGAGCAAATCTTGCCAACTTTAAATGTCATTAAAATACACACGATATGAACATGTAAGTTAGCCAAATGTTAGTAATATAATAACTTAAATAAGTTCTTAAATTCAATTTGAATTGATAAAATTAAACATAAATTAATAATTTAAGATAATTAATTATTATACTAATTCATATTAAATAGTTCAATTTAAATTTAATAGTTCATATTATTTGATTGTTACAAATGTAATATTATTTTTATCTTAATTTTAAATAAAGGATTTTATTTTATTAAAAAGTAAATTTAAAAAAAGATTTAAAAATTAAAGAGTTTTTTTAAAAAATGTCTTTTATCCTATAAATAAAGAAAATCATACATAATAATACGTGACCGATTTTTAAAACCTTTCGTTTAACACATCATACGGAAACTCCGAGAGAGCTCATATTTGACTGCACCTAATCATCCACCACCAACTACGGCTACTGTATCTTTCATCTCCTATCGACAAGCCCCTTTGGCATCCAAATGGCTGGTTGGTTCTCATTCTCTTTACTTCTCCATCGATACAGTCCATGAATCTTTCAAAGTTTTTGACTTTCTCTTTTTTTGTTCCTGCTCTTGAAAGATTTCATTTCAATGAATTGAATCCGTCAAAATGGTTTCTTTTCTGTTTGGTGGACTGCCAGTGATTGTTCAACTAGTTCCCTGCTTTTTCGTCTCCGATACCTAATTGGGTTATAGGAAAATAGTGAAAGAAGATTACTTTTTGCCAAGTTTAGTCCAGTAGATGCTTAAGTGTTTATGTATATGTGATGATTGTAAAATGGTTTGGAGCTAATAGATAGTTGGAATTGTCATGATGCAGCAATGTCAGGAAAGATTGCCCAAAATGTTATTGTAGCACAGAATAGGCAGTTGGGGTCCCAATACCGAAGGGAATCTCACCGTCCTGTCCCTTTTATGTCCAATTTGCTTCCCATTCATGGAGGGAAGCTGGCATGGACTTGCTTATTTTCCATGAAACTACCCTCCTTGCCAAATTACCAGAGTGGTTTTGTTAACCGACGCACTACAATTAACTGCAATGGTCTGTACTAGAATCTTCATTCTTTTCCAGGTTGATATCAAGTGTCAAAATTGACCATTTTTTAGCTGCTAACCAATCACCTTCTTCTATTTCCATATTATGCTTAATATATCTTTGCCTTTCTTCTTTTCTATTTTTGGTTAACCCCTTTCTTTGAGTTCAAGGATAGACTTTTCTTGCAGAGTGGCACCGCCTTATACTTTCTAACACGTAGTTTTATGGACAAAATTGGATATTTTCTCTTTTCCCGATTGTTTCTTATGTAATTGTTCTGTGCCTCTCTGTTCCAGCTGCTTCATCTGCAACTGCAGTGCCGAATCTTGAAAAAGTTGATTTTCTAAAGCTTCAAAATGGCAGGTGAGGATGGACCACAGTCTAAAAGTATTTTCCTATCACAGTAAACTTCTGTGTGTTTGATATTACTGTATAGCAAATTAAGCTTTTGTGCGTTATTCTTGTTTCAATTTGCCGTAAGAAGTTCTTGTATTGAGACAAAGAGAGAGAGGTAGAGATTTTTTTTAATCATTTTGCTTATACTGTCACTCAAAAGACAGTATAGGGTGTATTCTGTTTTTAGATCATAAATAAGGCAGGATTTGCTGGTTTGTGAGGGAATCAATATATTTCTAACAGATACTTGAATTGGAGTTTGCATTCCATTGATCTACCTCATATCTCAGTGATATTCGAGGTGTGGCTATTGCCGGTGTTGAGGGAGAGCCGGTTAGCCTCACTGAACCAGTTACAGAAGCAATAGGAGCTGCCTTTGCTGCATGGCTGTTGGAAAAGAAAAAAGCTGATGCTTCTCGGCCCTTGAGAATTTCTATCGGACATGATTCCCGTATATCTGCATCCGTATTGCTGGTTTGTATTCCTTGTGCTGCTGTATAGTATCTCTAGTAGTATCTTTTAAACAGATAGTTCCAACAACGACAATCACAATTTGGTAGTAGGTCTTGCCTTTTCTATTTTGTCAGTTTTTGTTTGGGGTGGGGTGTTGGAATTGACGTTCTGTAATCTGTTACTCCAAGTGTAGCCATGAAGCTAATTTGAAAATCGCTCTAAACTTATGTAGTTTGTTTCTTAGTAGCTTATACACTTCAGCTAATCCTCTCAGAAATTCATCCATACAATAGTATATTGCATAACTAAGAGGTTGTCCCTCTTTAACTTCCAGGATGCAGTTTCTCAGGGTGTTGCTGGTGCAGGCCTAGATGTAATTCAGTTTGGGTAGGTTAATAATTTCCTCTTGCTTTAATTCTCTACCAATTTTTAAAAGAATCTTGATGTACGAGGTCTTTTAAGTTGGCCGAATTTACCGTAGCTAGTTGTGTATGAATGAGGTAGTTGACATAATGTCCCTTTTGAAACTTGAAATTACTAATGAAGAAGAAACTCATAGTTAGATTTTTCTTCTCCAAGCTTTTGGGACTTTGCAGAAATCCTCTTACCTAGGATTTTTGATATAAAGACATGGTAGACATAAACTGATCCAACATTTGATTTACTGACCTGATCTTTATAACTATCTACGTGAAGCTTCAAGTGATCCTTCATAGTGGTTTTTTTTGTCTTTCTGTTTGTGTATTATCTTATTGTCTGTAGATTAGCCTCTACCCCAGCAATGTTTAATAGCACACTCACTGAAGATGAAACAGTGTTATGCCCTGCTGATGGGGCTATAATGATAACAGGTAGGTATGATTCATATTTCTGTTACATGCCAAAATTCAAATCTCTGGATTAATTTAAGGTTTTTCTTAGATCATGTTAATTGATTCTTTTTTATTGAGAGCTATTGTTAATTTGCTTACATATTGTGTCTGGTGGTGTTGTGCAAATAGCTAGTCATCTTCCTTACAACAGGAATGGTTTCAAATTCTTCACAAATGGTGGAGGGCTTGGGAAGCCTGACATTAAAGACATTTTGGAGCGTGCCGCAGATATATACAGTAAGTTTACAGATGAAGGTTTAATAGACTCAAAAGGGCGAGCATCTGCATCTGTGAAGAGAGTTGATTACATGACTCTGTATGCATCTGATCTCGTGAAAGCAGTACGCAAAGCTGCAGGAAATATAGGTAATTACTCCATTAAATTTTGCATCAATAGCAGTTTTCTCACGCTGTTAGTTTCAATAGGAAGAAACTGAGATTTTTGTTGCTTTTTTTTTGAGATTGTAGCTTTAATTCTGATGATAAATATTTTGTATATTTCTATTGTCATATTCTTAGAGAAACCATTGGAGGGGTTCCACATAGTTGTTGATGCAGGAAATGGAGCAGGAGGATTTTTTGCTGTAAGTTCTGTTGGCAATTACATAATGAGAT
Organism: Erythroxylum carthagenense; assembly: GCA_026413575.1. Lineage (NCBI taxonomy): Eukaryota > Viridiplantae > Streptophyta > Magnoliopsida > Malpighiales > Erythroxylaceae > Erythroxylum > Erythroxylum carthagenense. Next base: position 6,033 of record JANZLD010315538.1, read on the forward strand.
TATTTTGGTCTCCTTTTTTTGATATGACACTATGTTGACACTTATTCATAATGTTGCCAGTATTATCATGCTTGTCCATTGATACCTCATTGTTTTTTGATTAACACGTACATTTACTTTTATTTATCAATTTTATAACTGAGTTGAGTTCATCCTGGAGCGAATTAACTTTTGAATTTTTGCATTTGCCGCAAATCTGAACTAAAAAGAAATAGACTGTCTTTGTCTGCTAAAGACGAATGAAGATGGTTTTGAAAATTCACAAATTCACCCCTATCTGTCATGTTAGATTTGTGGGAAAAAGTGCCACTTATGGAAAATGTGCACGAATGCAAAAGTCTGTTTTGCGGAGAGTGCCCATCGAAGTTGATCCGTGTCATTCCATCTGATATTACTTTTGTTTTTGTGGCAGGCAAAAGTTCTTGAGCCTCTTGGAGCTAATACTTCTGGCAGCCAGTTCTTAGAACCAGATGGTAATGGTGGAACTGGAAGAATTTTTGTGACAGTTCTATGTATTCGTATAAGTTACTAAAATCTTATTCTGGAAACAGGTCTTTTTCCCAACCACATCCCTAACCCAGAGGATAAGGCAGCAATGGAGGCTATCACTCAGGCAGTCCTTGACAACAAGGCTGATTTGGGAATTATCTTTGATACTGATGTTGACAGGTTCTCCTCATTATTACTGTCTATTTCAGTCTCTAAGAAATTCATTTATACTTTTCTCTTAATTCATGATTTTTTCTATGTAGATCTGCTGCGGTGGATGCCACCGGTCGTGAGTTCAACCGAAATCGTCTGATTGCATTAACGTCTGCCATTGTTCTGGAGGAAGTAAGAAAATTGTATTTTTACTGTGTTCAAGTCAAATTCTTTCTTAATTATGTTTTACCAATTTTTTGTCTTGTACTCCATTAGCATCCAGGAACAACTATTGTTACAGACAGTGTGACTTCAGATGAACTGACTACTTTCATTGAAAAGAAACTCAGTATGTGAAATTGTGAACTTTTTCATTGCCTGTTCTGTATATGTGAATGCATTTGTGACCACCAATCTCTTTCAGGGGGAAAGCACCATCGCTTTAAGAGAGGATATAAAAATGTCATTGATGAAGCTATTCGTTTGGTAATATAACATTTAACACCCAATAACTTTGTCTTTGTTCTGTTGCATGTTGATATTCTCTTGTTTTAGACTCTCTTCTCTCTCTTTCTCTTGTCGAGTGACAAAAATGCTTACAGAACTCCATCGGTGAGGAGTCACATCTGGCTATTGAAACCAGCGGTCATGGTGCTCTCAAGGAAAATCATTGGCTTGATGATGGCGCTTATCTCATGGTCCCCGTCCTTCAAACATTATGTTCAAACTTCTTGTTCCATTTTAGTTCATTACTTGAATTATCCCTCACATTTCTGTTTCATCACTTGCAGGTCAAACTTCTTAACAAACTTGCTTCAGCAAGAACTTCAGGAATTGGTGGTGGTAGCAAAGTTCTGACAGATCTTGTAGAAGGTCTGCGGGAACCAGCAGTGGCTGTGGAGTTGAGACTAAAAATCGATCAAAATCATCCGGATCTAAAAGGAGGGTATGATTTCCATATGGTTGGTTGTGTGAATTCCTTTCAGTAGCTGTGCATTTATTTATCAATATACATCCAGGTCTTTCCGGGAATATGGAGAGGCAGTGCTGAAACACTTGGAGAACCTTGTAACCTTAGACCTGAAACTTCAGAAAGCTCCCGTGAACTATGAAGGGGTAAATTCTAAATGGATCCTTCTACTCTTGGAGAGCTGCTTGCATGAGATTTATTGATTATATGAAGAGTAACTTTGCTGTAAATATTTATATAATATTCTAACTAATTTGTTACCTGGTATTTACAAGCCATCAATATTATTCTCAGTCTCCTTTCATTGAGCAGGTCCGAGTTTCTGGTCATGGTGGGTGGTTCCTTCTTAGGCTTTCACTTCATGATCCTGTCCTTCCCCTTAACATTGAGGTATTGAAGTAGTTTCAGTTTTCTACTCGGTGATATCCGTGGAGTTTACTTTTAACCAACCACAATGTCACTTTAGGCACCCAGCAATGAAGATGCTGTGAAACTTGGACTTACCGTGGCTTCTGCTGTCAAGGAGTTTCATGCTTTGGATACATCTGCCTTGGATAAATTTGTGCAACCATCATAAGTGATATTGCCTTGAGCAGATAGATGTCGGTTTCAAGCCATGTCGTGTTGGTAACTTTTCGGGGAGGCTAACCTGCAATGTAATAGTGAATAATTTGAGAGTTTCAAGAGTTCTGTTCTGTTATATCCAGTTTTTCTGGCAGTTCTACGATCTTCTGATAATTTTGTAAGATATACCGAATTTTACTGGTTCGAACCATACGCATTATCTTTGCTAAGAACAATTTACTGCAATTTTGATAAGGTGCTGTGCAGTTACTATGAACTGCTACTCTTGCCTGATCTTCCAAGTAGCTAACACTGCTTTATGTACTAACATGTTTTCGTGTTTTATCAACGGGGTTATGGTTGATTGATTGTGAATGATCTTTCGTATGGTTCGTTCTGTAACCATGCGTCCTTAAAACAGGTTGTCAGAAACTCTCATCCGATCAACTAATAGCAGAATGATACTAGGGGGACTGATGAAATATCAGAAACTAAGCTTTGCAGGAGCATAAATGATCAACACAGGATAGATTCTTGATTTGTCCTAATTTGATCTTTGACTTCCAATTTTCTTTACAAGTACTCCCACTTCCTAGGCTTCTAAAAATGCAAGCAGTGTTAAAGAAGCTTCATCATGAAATTGAAGTTGATATCTGGGGAGGTTCTGGGCTGAGGCCACTTTGCTCCTTCAGGGACTTTGATACATTTGAAACCCTGACCCGCGTAGAGCTTGGTGGCTCCATGATCATTCTTATCACAGTGCAAAGCTATTGCACGACAACCCCAACTCCTTGCTTCAGCCTCCGCCTTGACAACTAGTCTTTTAGCGATCCCCTTCCGACGATACCTTTTCCGAACAGCGACATTGGATATGTATGCGATTCCAGTCCTGTGGTATAAACATTGAGGTTGCAAAGAGTTCAGTAACTGAAAATCAACAAACAAATACAAATGAACATCACGATTCAATCCAAAATGATCTCAGGTTAGACTATTTGTGCATGGAAAATCTTATTAGGTTACTGCAATTGATTTGACAAGCTCAGCTAGGTTACCTCAACCATCCTCATCTCTAAACTTGCTCCACCAGCCACAATCATCAAGCAAATAACTTGAACAGTTATCTTAACAAAAAATGCAGAAGATGGTCTGTCATAAAAAGAACAATCTCCCCAACTTCTGCAGATTTCCAACGATTGAACATCCGCAGAATTTGAATAAAATTAAAACTTTTCGACATAGTAGCAACAATTGAAGTGGAAATCACTGGAGTTGATGACTTTAGATTTCTCATTTGAACTAACAGAAAAGTTGAGCAACTCACCTTCGCTGACGAAGTGGACCTTTTCGTGGGAGAAAATCAGCTAATGTATCTACGGTCAATATCCCAGCAACAAACCCTCGATTCAAACTCAACTTACCATCAAAACCTCCTTTTTTGAGATCGTCACTTCCCAAGAAGAAAGCTTGATCATGGAAGCCACCAACTATTGCAACGAGACAAGTTCTCCTGCATCCAACTGGCACAGAAAATCCTGACACCATTCCCACCATTCTATTAATCCTGAGCAAAACATCAAGAGGGAAGGAATATCCAGGGAAGAAGACGCTGCAGTGAGTCTCAGCAACTTCCCAGCAATCCTCTAACCTTGCTTCCCTCACAACAATCTCTGGAGAAACAGTAGGGAACAATTCATGAAACACTTGACCTGCTCTGCATATTCCTATGAACCAACAACATAAAAAGAAAGATGAGAGAGATGAGATTGAACTAACAGTATACAGACACCATTTATCAGGAAACAAACGAGTGAAAAGCCACCTGAATTGGGTTGAACCCTAGAAGGACAGAAGAAGGAATAAGGTTGATGATGATCATGAAGATGACAGTTGCTGGTGGCGGTTGGGAATACTGGTAATCCCAACGTTAATAACGACCGCATGTTGGAGATGATTGCGTCCTTGAAACTTGGATTTTCGAGAATCAATGAAGACCAAAGGATTCGGAATGTGGGTCTGATCCGTAATAACTTTTAACATCAAGATTCATGAACTCCAACATCATTAATCTCGTTTGTCTCTATTTGACTCACTTCCTTACAGCTAACTAGTGGTGCTGTTAGTTATCACCGTTAGGGCCGCAACCCAAAATTTTAAAATTAAAAAAATATATTTTAATTTGCTGTAATACCTATGACTATGAATCCAAATTTTTATTTAATTATTTTGGGAATATTTTTTTAGTCCATTTCCTTCATTTATATTTACGTTCTCACAAGATATCCTCCACAAATTCGGATGCTAATTCGGCCATCTTACTAATGTTATTGGCCATTATAATCAAATTAATCAATCCCTACCATCATTTGATGGTTAATATGATTTGAGTTCCTCCACTTCGGACAAAAAGATAATAAAATAGTTGGATGTAAGATTATATATATATATGTGTGTGTAGAAAATATCAAATGTATTAACGTTATGTACAAGCACTTAGGAGTTATTAAGAGGAAACTCACTGAGTCCAAGAAAGTTGCTTGGTATATTTTTTTGTCAAAAGAAATGTCAAAACATGTTACATTTTGGGATGTGATCACCTGTGTCACTTGTGCTGTTCTAACTCTATTCCAGTTCATCTTATCCACACATTTATGTGGGACTTACATAAATATGCGGATAAGATGGATTGAAACAGAATTAGAACAGCACAAATGGTACAGGCAATTTCATTTGTTACACTTCCCAATCTAAGGATGTAAGAAATTAAGACATGTTCCCAAAATTGTTATTCTCCTGTTTCCTTTAAATCCAACCCATTTATTAACTAGGAGAGAAAAAATAAATGGGTTGGATGTAAAGAGAACAGGGGGAACAGCAATTTTTTATAATAGGTAATTACGTTCCAGAAAATACAACTCCTGCAGATCCGAATTTCACTCACTAAGGTATTAAAAAATCAGATAAACAGTCCTCATATATTTGGAATGTCGATCGATCAATTGATCAATCGATAATCACGTCAATCTCAAGAATTATAATGTTATAGCCTCAATTATCAGTGTCAGAACCCAGAAATGAAGACAGGAAGATTTAGCAAACAAAAGTAAAACTACTGTTGCCTCAGCCAATCTTAACTCAATAGCTCCGTCCTTGCTTGCAAAAAATTTTGACTCAACCCAAGAGATATGATCTGATCTCTAACTTTCATACTATATCCAGCATTTTTATTTGTTTGTTCAAGAATTTGAACAAATACAACTTCATTATTCTCCAATTAAACAAGTGTATTACATCATCTAGAAAATGTCAGAAAATAAGAATGTAATAGATAAAAGAAAAGTGTAACAAGTCTAATGATCACCTAGCTGATTAAAAATTGTACACCATTCTGTTCAGCTTTTATTATCCCTATCTCAATCTTCTTCTATAACTTATTCAGTGTACACCAACAGTAAAATACGTTAATCTACACTAGGGATTAATGTTACTTCATTCTGGAAGTGTAAAGATAGTTCAAAATTTTAGTTACCTAGAAGTGAACAGGAAGACTGTTCAAAAAGGATAGCGTGAGGGGAGATGTTGACTTCCCAAATAAGGAGCACCACGCAGGAAGCTTTCCAAGGATTCTCTCAACTTTTGGTGTCATATGGTCAATGTCTGTTCTTAGCTTCAAGAGAGGGCGCTCATTGCTCGACTCTGTAACTATGTTACGATCAGACTGAATTGGTTTTTTCACCCAGTGAAGAGTCAACTCAAACTTCCTTGGAGCACCTTGCCCTCCTGAAAACTGAATAATATGCCATCCATCTACACTGCTCTTGTTGCCCACTGAAATTAGTTCCTCCGAGTTTCCTGCATTTCAGGTTTATGGGTTGTTCATAAGCAGTACAGATTTGATAATTAATGGACTTAAACATACTACGGTTCTCAAGTATTAGAAGCTATGCTGTGAGATTCGGACTGAGAAGTACATTTTCCCTAGTAGTTACATATTTCAAAACAACTAATGCTTTTCAACCTTTCATTCAGAGAACAATCAGGATTAAGATTAGGTAGCACTCGAAGCATTATAATATCTCATAGACAAGAAAAGAAATACTTAAAAGGATACCTTTCAAAATGAAGTCCTCTATTTCCTCAGTATTGATTGCAAGAGCCCACCGTACAGAAAATTTGGTGTCAACAGAAACCTGTGTAATTCTTTCAACGTCCTTGGTGTCATGATCAACATGCAATGAAGGAACATCTGACTCCTCCCATGCATCGTTGGTGCCATCAGAAGTCCAGCAACCGTATTTAACGGTGAAAGTAACAAAATCAACAGCCTTGTCTGTACCACATATTAGTCCTTCATCGATGTGCTCAATCTCCTTTGTCAACTTTCCAGGAGTCACAGAAAATACAGATATATATGAACTAGGATCATGGTTTTGGCCATAACTTCCTGTTGTATCAACAACTTGCACAACCTGAGAAGTAAAAGCATTTGGCATTTATAAAAAATTGCATACACTGATTAATTTGGACACTGAATTCTGTAACCTTAGTTAATCCTCTAAGCAATTCACTCTCCCCATCCAGCTGCAAGAAAGCAACAGTCCACAAGCTCTGACAGCTTTTGGAATCAAACTAACAGCTTACCAATCGTATACTCACACACTCCCTCCCCTAAAAAAAATAAATAAATGCACACACACGAACACAAACACTGGAAATCACAGCAATAAAACCGAAATTCTCGATCTTCATATGGTATGACTCATCCTATGAAGTCATGTGCTATGCTTGTCATAATAAAAGGGGGAAGTTCAGTCAAATACCCAACATAACTTTTGCAAGTTGTCAAGGACAGAAGCAATTTATATAACAATGCTAAATGCAAAAATAATCTAGTTTGAATAGGTTCTCTGTCGGTCACATTTTGTAGCTTTAAATCAAGTATATATATTAAGTTTACTCAGATTAGAGCCCTGACTAACTTGATAATCTATATCCATGGATCAGGCAGAAAGAAGAGGCTCTCTCTAACAATCAAATTACTTACACGTACCACAGAATTCAGTTCATAGAAATATTAAGCAATCAGGTGCCCAAATTCAAGGAAAATTAGATTTTTAAACGAAAGACAGAGAATACAAATGGGGAAGTGTTAAAGCTATCCATAACTCATCAGTACCGACCAGGAAATAATTTAAAGGATATAACGCCAAAGAAAACAATAAAGATAGAATGGATACTAACATTCACAGCTCTGGCAGAGTCTTCTGTAAATGGTGGAACAATGCCCGACAAAACAGAGACAAGTGAAAGGCCAAAGAGGAGAATTGTTGCGATGACAACAGCCCTTTTTGCGCCTTGACATGAAAAACAAACAGTTAAATGAGGTAACATGCAATCGCTACAAAGTTGATTAACTTTGTTAGCTACAAAGCCATGTCATGGTGATGCATTGACAAACTAACTACTTTGAAAAGATCATTATGTTCCATACGACGTGACGCAACCTAAAGAAAAATAAAATTCTAAATTGACATTAAAATATCACAAGCAATGCCATAAAAATATCAGATAAAATGACAACCTGAAAGATGAACATAAGCAAGGATGTAAACCAGTGTCAAGCACACAGTGGCAGCAATGAAAATGGAAATTAGCACGTTGCCCATCCATTCTGGAGTGCCACCAGGGTTCCTGCAAACAAATGGAAAGATAATCAAATTTTAAATTATAGAGATATTAAACGTTTCTAAATGCTAAAAACAAAGCTACAAAAGCAATTTGGTTGATATAATACTGAATACCTGTCATAGCGCACCACAATTGCAACTATCGTATCAGCCAAATGAATAATTTTGCCAGCAGAAACCAGAATTGGTAAAAACAAGCCTATGGACAGGGTTGCAAGTTTGAGTGGCTTTGGCAATCGTGCTGGGGTCAGAGTTGCTTCAAGCAAGCCATCTAGATATCACAAAATAAAAAAAGGGTTAAAGAACCATTGTGAGAATGCCTGACATCCACATATATTGGCTAAGTCTGTCCTCCAAACAACAATAGCAAGTACAAGACATACAAGAATTTTCTAACTTCATCTTCAGGTAAAGTAAGCTTACATGCAAATGCTGGTGGAGCTAGCCAAACAAGCGCCAAATAAGATGAACCAACTTTGTAATAGTTTCCAACAATCAGAAGAATGAACCATTGAAGAAAACCTGCCTTAAACAGCCATCTTTCAGCCTCTAACTTCACCAAATTAGCTTGGAAGGAAAATGATAGCTGCTTCCTTCTGGAGTATACTTTTGACAAATATCTTTGCAGAATAAGAAAACCCAGATGTTGACCAATAATTGCCCCCAAAAGTGCAGGTGCAGCAAATAAGCCAATCACCAACCATGGGTTTGCAACATAGGGCACCGCTGATGAAGATATTTGTGGTAGAAAAAAGGCAACAAGAACAGACAAACCTATTGAGCATAACCACATAAGGACTGCACTCAGACATGACAAACCCAATGAAATGATAGCTGGATAACCACCCATGAACAATGATGTTGCCCATATTAAAGTTGATTGCAGTATCGCTGAATTATGAAGCATGCTTGCAAACTGCTGTTTATATACAACCATATATGTACCCTACATTCAAGCAAGAAGTACGTTAACACACCAACAAACTTCAGTTAACAGAAGAAGTTGACTGTCCATCCAGCGCAAAGTCAAGAATAGATATAAACCTCAGTAATCAAAACACTACCAAAATGTCAAAAAATACAGCATCGTCAGGACCACGATTTTCCGTTCCTTTCAATTCCTTTGCCTGGGGAAGATGAGAAGATGAAGCAGTCTGAAGCAGAAAAGCAAGCATATTTTCTCCAAGATGCTGAAGTGACCCAGATTTCAGGAGCTCTATTTTATCATTCTGCATGGCAGTTGTTCAAATTTTAGACTATAAATAAAATAATTTAATTGAAACATCTGGTTTATTTCATTGGCTGTTATTTTTCATAACTATACACAATGAAGCAAACAAAAGGCTCTCAATTACATAGACGTAAAAGGGCATGTTGTAGTTTATTAAGTAAAATGATGAAACCAAAAATAAGACATATGAAGCATTGAAATGGCATCCAACTTCACTTTTCTATTTTAAAGGTAACAAGTTATCCTTCCTTACACTAGACTGAAAATAGAAGCTACCTAAGCAGATATATGTAGCTTTCCTTCAAATTATGTATATAAAAACTAGAAATTAACAAGAAAAACCTTTGTGTGATATACAGCGGAGCTGTCTGTGTATGCAAAGTCAAGTCCGGAAACACCAGCGACCTCTTTGTATATTTGGAAATCTGTGGCAGATTTTATCACTCCAGAAGAAAAGAGATCCTGTGGAAGAAACATCGCTTCAATATATTAGTTGATAGAGAGAAACCCAAACACTACACACATGAAATCAAGAACTATGAACCTGTGAAATAACTTGGCCAGATGGGTACTTTGCTGCTGATGCAAAATTTTCAATAGCCCACGGATCAGGACCAGCCTGTTTGATCAACACTATTAATCAAGATGGAGGAAAGCAGTTCATGGTGACAATAAGGAGGAGCAAATAATCACATTGGAGTTTGAAATGCAAGTGAGAAAATTAGAAATTTTAATAATGAAACATCTCAAAGAATGCAGATTAAGAATCCAGCACCATCACTGATATGGTCATAAACTAATTGCTATAGAGAATGTTGATGATCCTCAGCACCGATCAAATGCACAAGAACCAAAAAGGGGCATTAATCATAATTAACAGAAAATTAGTTGATTTCAGAACAATTATCAAGAGTTATGGTCAGGAAAAATTTTTATGTACCCACTATCACAATGAACCAGATAAAGGAACACAAGGGTGCAGAAATCAATAGAAGTCTTTATATTTTATGATAATTATGACTTTCTACACATTCTACTTTTATGCTGCTAGCTTAATCAAGGACCTGTGAATCAAGAAACCAAGGCTATGATAACTATCCTTGGGTCCTCCATATATTAGCAAGTTCTTAATATTTATCAAACTGTGTTACTGAAGCACATGGTTCCCCATTATTGATTCAGAAACTACTCACAACTATAAATAATTGATCCAGAACATCTATACCTGAAAAATACCAGCTTTTCCTCCAACACCCATGGCCTCCAAATCTATTGCTGTACGAATAGTTTTACTCCAAGGATGCTGTAACAGAGGATTATCGTTTAATACAACTGAAAGCCACATAGTAACCTACTATGATCTATTGACTGCCAAAATCCAAATTAGAAAAACAACTTGTTGGCAAAATGAGGCAGAGAAATCATAATGATGTGGAGGTAGATGCCAATTTTATCAAGACTCCGTGCAGAAGATACTGCATTTCCAGAAAACCTTTCACAAAAAGCATTTTAAGCAACTGAATCTACAATGTGATGAAGAAATTAAGGTCGGGTGGGGAAGAAGGTGCTGAGAATTGCTAATTAACAAATGAAGCATCCAACCTGAGTTATAAAGCTATGGGCACCATTTAGACCCTCCTCCTCCCCAGTATTAAATAAAAATATGACAGCATTCTTAAATCCATGAGCCCACTGAGAAACCCCTCGAGCAAGTTCCAGCATTACAGCTACACACGAACT
>JANZLD010316045.1:0-16859 GCA_026413575.1 Erythroxylum carthagenense
CGCCACCCTCGCGGGTCTCGGGCTCGGATATCCCTGTGGATGTCGGGTTCGGGCCTTGTCGTGAGTGGGGTGCTACATACGACCCATGAATTCAGGTGCAGTGGTGCTCCCGTCGCTCAACTCCCCCTCCAACGGCACAAGACAGTGGCACACTAAACCTAACTCCTCCCGAGGTGACGCGCGGCTCAAGGTACACCATCCTGACAAAGGACAAGTCACAGGTCACACCCAACGAACACATACAAGCCGCGGGAACCAATGTCCCAGGCGTGACCACGTCCCTTCTCCAAGCCACCCCTAGACGTCCGACACAGCGCCAGCAACCACCAAGGTCCATTTATAAGGGCACTACGGGTAGGGTTGAACGTGGACCTGGGGCGACCCGGCCCAACTCACACACGCCCAGGCAACCCACGGCCACGCCTAGTTCCACACAAGCCCAGCGGCCCCAGTAGGCCGAGACCACCCCACGTCCTCCCCGCGCCCAAGCTCCAGCTCTCCCAATTGACCCACCACCCACTCCGTCGTTCTCCAGCTCCCACCAAGCTTTGACCACTTCTGCCCCGTCGTCCCATCCGGTCGTCTTTGACTCTCTCCCCGCTCCCACCTTGCCACTGACAGCGCTGCCTTCGGCTCCTTCTTCAGTCCTCAATCACACAGTCATTTCTTTACCTTCCCATGCCGAGGTTCGTATTCTCGACCCTGCTCTATCAGACGCCATGCAAGCGATCGATTGTAGCCTTGCAACGATCCCTCCCTATCTAGACACCGTTCAGCCCTCACCTTTGGCCTTGACCTCCTCACCCCGCGTGTCTCCAAGTGGATGACCCCCCGACATTGACGTTGCCATGACTACCGAGCCATAGTCAATTACCATACCAGACTCGCAAGCTACTGATACTCAAATGTCATACTCGTCAGTCCCCGAGCAAGCAACATAGTACTTTTTATAGGCCATTACATTAACAGAGAGATTAAGATAAAAAGACCAGGTCTCATGACTAACTAACTCCTAGTTTAACTCTAACTGAAAACAAATGTCATTGAAGACTAGTATCTAGCAAAGACTTTGGTAAAAACTCGACACTCGCTTCAGAATGCACTGACTTGTGACTAGAATTGTGAATTGCGCAATTTAACTCCAACCTTCCCCATCTCAAAGAGTCAAAGTTATCCGATCTCTCTTTATTTACGTGGGGACCACAACCAGATGCAGATGCGACCATTTAATCCAATATTAAATATCCAAACATGATAGATCTGTTCCACCTATGCAGCGACGTGTTCCTTATCCAATTCACTCGACGCTTCTTTTTCCCTCTTCCCAAACACACCTTGTCTTTCTTCATAGTTCCTCCTCCGTCCCACCATCCCGAAAGAAAGAACATTGATGGCCACTCACACTCTTCTTCTCTTCAAAACCAGTAGCTGCTACCACCAACATCCTCGATTCCCATTAACCTCCACCTCCTTACCTCTTCAATCATCGTCTCTTCAATCTAATCCTTCTATTCCATCAACATCATGCCTCAAATCATCTTTCTTCAACCCATTTCCACTTCATACTGCAACTCCACGCAAGACCTCTTCTTCGTCAATCGGAGCTCGAATGTCCTGGGACGGCCCTCTCTCCTCTGTCAAATTGATCATTCAGGCCAAGAATCTGGAGGTACTTAATTCTATTATTCTCTTCTTATTTATTTATTTGTTTTAATAATAATAATAAAAGTAAACTAAAATGTCATCATATTTAGTTAAATGAAGCAATAAAGAAGCACGTAGAAGACAAAGTCGGGAAGGCTGTGCAAAAACACAGCCATCTGGTTCGGGAAGTGGATGTTCGGTTGTCCATACGAGGTGGCGAGCTCGGTAGAGGCCCTAGGATTCGCAGATGCGAGGTATAAATTTCTTTTCAACAGATAATTATAGGTTTGGTTCGGTTCAATTGACAATTGCAGAACATATAATTGAAATTTGTAGGTGACTCTGTTTACAAAGAAACATGGAGTAGTGAGGGGCGAGGAAGATGCGGAGACTATATATGCAAGCATAGATTTGGTGTCCTCCATCATTCAGAGAAAGCTCCGAAAAATCAAGGAAAAGGAATCTGACCATGGTCGCCACATGAAGGGTTTCAATAGATTGACGTTTAAAGAGCCTCTTCACACTCAACCACAACTCGACGATAATCAGTCCACTTCTCCCCAGCAAGAAGAAAAAGAACAACAACAGCAAGAACAACAAGATGAGGACTACCTCTATGAGGTTGATTAATAAAATGCTCTACCCCATCATATCATATCATTTTGTTAGTTTGCGTTAATCTTTCCTTTTGCTGAATGTTTTCAGGTTGTTCGAACTAAATACTTTGACATGCCCCCGTTAACGGTCTCTGAAGCAATTGAGCAGCTGGAAAACGTTGATCACGACTTCTATGCTTTTAGGAATGAAGAAACTGGTACACACTTATTTTGTCCAAGTCCCACATACCTTTTCTTTCTCGTCTCTCAACTCTGATATGTCTTCCCATCTCAGGTCAAGTAAATATCGTTTACAAGAGAAAAGCTGGTGGATACGGTCTCATTATACCCAAAGGAAATGGTGAAGCTCAGAAACTTGAGCCTGTTGTTCTTGAACCAGCTAGAGAACCGTCCTTAGCACAGAATAACTGAGGTATACACTAGAAAGGCTGTGCTTCTTGTTGAACAGTTTATGTGAAGACCAAATCTTGCAGAGAACACAAGTCTAGGTTCTGTGATGAGGTAATGCAGTCTTTGGGATTTTTGAGATGGAAAATGTTTTGTTTTTCTGCTCATAGTGACAGAAGATGTAATTCCCAACAATGTTTGTGCAAGTCAACAGGCCTTCATCCTTATGTCCAAAATCAAGCAATTCACTAAGAAGTTCTTTCGGCTTCTCGTGCAATGTAATTAGATGATAACTTGCTTAACGGTGCATTGCAATGGCGTGATAACCTGATCTGCAAAAAATTTCCACACTGACCCTTTCATTGTATCCGTACGTTTACACCTTCAAATTCTATCCAAGCGGATAGAGGCGCTACCCTTTATAAGAATTCAAGTTATGGAGCTTCTCCTCTGAAGAATCATAACTGAAGATTGAAGAATCTATAAGAATTCGCATAGTATGTCTCCAAAAGAAATTTCAATCTCCAAAGGAAAGTCCATAGGGAGATTGATAGGAGGAGAGACCATCTTCGAACAATAATGCCTGCATACATAGAACGTATTGGAATTGGAGGAAAAGGACCGTACATCGGATTAGGAGGATACAGTATATATGATACGCGGAAAATGCATTTGACTGTGCACCGTTGGGATCAACAAAACCGTAAAATCACTATCGGTATGATTTAATGGAAAGGCGAATAATATTTAGTTTGCTTGATTCAAAAAGTGATACCGTTAAATCTAGGCTGCATGTTGATTCCATATCTATGTGTATTACTTCGTCTTGTTTCCGGTAAAACCAAAAGCCAAACGTTCATTTTCAGAATTATCACTACGTGGCCATCAATGAATCATCAATGAGACATATGCTGTTATTATCTCAATTGTATGTGGTGGGTCTATATAAAATATTAAAGAAGATTAGGATAGGATGTCAAGGAAAGATAGTCAAAAGTAAAAAACCATAGGTAATCTTCCCACCCTTCTTATTAATTGAGTACTATTATAAGGTAAACATATGAAAGCGGTTTGAGTCTGCTTAGCTCCAACTCGTAAACATAGTCGGTACAAAGTTATACGATAGTATCCAATTTTTTTCGATTCGACAGTTTGAACTATGATTTATCATTTTGTTGCGAATGAACAAGATATCGAGGAATTGTCCATACATAAAATCATAATTCTTGATATGGGACAAGGTTTCATCGGGCCGGATGGAGATTAGCCCTTGAGCACAAAGGTAGAAGGGAGCTTAACTGCAAGTCCTACCCATCGAGCAGGGACAAAAGTCGACCTTAGTGATCTGACGATACCTAGTGGAAGGGTTGTCGCTCAACGGATAAAATAAAGATTTTATTTCCTTTTCGTCTAAAACTTTGGCATAGATCGAAGCTAAAATTTCTTCATCTTCATGACGATCGAATGAAAAAGAAAGGACAAAAAAAGAATTTTTGTTTTTTAATAATTTGGGGAAAAGCCCCCAGACGTCATTTTTTTTTAAACGAGGCCTTCGGTAACGTGACATAAAGACTCCTTGTACTTCTTTTTTTTTTGGGTCCAAGTTACTTCTTTTTTTGTTTAACTCACAAACTCACTTCCTTTTTTCTTTGTGAGTTTCGGGAATATCCCCATCCATAAGTCTGAAAAAGGTTCTTTCATGTATAATCCTGCATAATCTCGAATGTTATCAGTTCCGATATGTAGACCAAATAACACAATGCAAGCAAAAGTTCCTAGATTCATGGATATATAAAAGAGCATATAAGTTATCATAGTTGCATATCCACCATTTGAGTCTCCAACAATTATTCCAATAATTACATATCCGATTTGACCTATAGACGAATATGTAAGCATATGTTTCGTGCTTGTTTGAGTAATGGGAAAATAAAACCTCCATCGAGGAGAAGCAAATGAAAGGCTTTCATAAAAATTCTCGTAGAATCGAGAATGAAGTTTTACGGTAATTGATAGAGTAATCCTTGATCACAATTTTCAGTATGAGTAGTGCGTCCAATATGAAACCTGTGATTGGTAGTAAAACAACGATTCCCATGTTGAGGTCTAATTCGCTCTTCATAAATTATTTTACACTTCTTACTTGGTGTAGCTTGTTACATGGGTAGTGAGTGGGAACTAAGTTTCTGTCTGGGTATGTTTCCTTGAATTATTGTTGCATCTTCAGCTCCTGTTGCAGCTGCTATTGTTGATTTCTTAATCTACCTGATTGGTCAAGGAAGCTTTTATGATGGAATGCCTCTAGGAATCTTTGATACTTTCAACTTTGTGATTGTATTTCAGGCTGAGCACAACATCCTTATGCACCCATTTCACATGTTGGGCATAACTGGTGTATTTGGTGGCTCCCTATTTAGTGCTATGCATGATTCTTTGGTAACCTCTAGTTTAATCAAGGAAACCACAGAAAAAGAATCTGCTAATGAAGGTTATAGATTCGATCCTTTTAAGAAAAAAAGTTTTGATCAGAATATGATCCGAGGGATCCCTTAACTATAAGGGATACTAGAAATTTCTTGGGAATCCTTCAAGATCCATTCGTTCTAATCAATTTTGATTTGAAATAACAAAAAACTGACTCATGATCCGCGCAGTTATCACTAAAGTGTATACCTATGTGGATATCACATGCATGTCTCTGGTATAAGTGGCGATCCGAATCTAAAATAGAAATGATATATGAATGTATAGATAATAGATAAATTTTCTCATATCTTATTTATCATATTATTATATTTGTTATATATAATTTCTATATTATATAGAATTTCTATTATATATATATATATATGAAGAATATAACATAGGAGTCAAAAAATCGGGGTGGAAAAAAATAAGTCCACAAACAATTCGTGTATATATTTTACAGAAACGGGACATCAAAGTAGGTGATAAAGTTGTTGGAAGACATGAAAATAAAGGCATCATTTAAAAAATTTTGCCTCGACAAGATATGCCTTATTTATAAGATGGAAGACCTGATGATATGGTTATATATAAAAAATATTAGAATAATAGATAAAAATAAAAACTGGTAGAAAGAAAAATACAAGGATAGAATATATAGAATTTAAAATAGAAAATAGAAAATAGAATATTCAAATCTAATAATAAAATCTATAGAATAGAAAAAAATTGATACTATTAGCTAAGCATTTTATTCGAACAAATATAGAGCCAGAAAAAGAATAAAAAATAATGAATAATGTAAAGGAAAAAAGAATCTTTTTTTATTAACAGATTGATTATTAATCAATTTTGATTTGAAAACGGACGCATAATCCGCGCGGTTATCACTAAAGTGTATACCTATGTGGATATCACACGCATCTTAGCTCTTGAATATTTCAAGAATAAACAATAATAAATAAACAATAAATAATAATAATAATAATAAAAAGATTGAGATAGTTATGAATTCTATTGAGTTTCTCTTATTTGATCGATCATCCCCAACAGATAAAGTACATTACATAGTCCCTTTGAGTGATTGACGACTTATCCATTCAGTGACTTTGGCACTGGATGTTCCCCCAAAAAAGGGTCAATTCCTTCTCGACACCTCCCAAGGAAAATTCCGAATTATTGGATCCCAAATTGACGGGTTCGTGTGAGCTTATCCATGCGGTTATGCACTCTTCGAATAGGAATTCATAATAGAAAGTCGATTTTTTTAACACTTAGTCTTTTTCGTGGATTTCGTTATTTAGTTCAACCATATGAACTATGCATTTTTTGAAAGAACTATTCAAAAAACAAGCGATCCCCTCTCTCGTTACCAGTTGATCCTTAGACTTCTTTCTCGCATTCTATCAACCTAATCGTACTCTTAGATCTTGTTCGTGAGATTTTTAAATAATGAAATTATCCGTGAGGCTAGCAAATGGAGTCCTGAACTAGCTACTGCATGTGAAGTATGGAAGGAGATTAAATTTCAATTCGAAACAATTATAGCTTCCTTATTTGTTTATTGGGAATTGCTCCCCCAAAAAAAGGAAAATATAAAATAAATAAAAAAGAGCAAGATTAAAAAAAAAGGCGGCGATTTAAATCAAGATGTTTTTGGTATCCCTATGTCAAATTCTAAAATGTCACAAACATCTGATAAGCTGTTTTTCAGTTTATTGATTAAAAAATAGCTTTTTAACTATCTTAAAAAGTTATTGATGTATGTGATAAATGACGTATTGGTTAACTTATTTAATCGTAATAAGCTGATTTTTAAAAGTTCCATAAGAGAAGTTTTTTTGATGATCAACCAAAAATTAAAAGGTAAAAAAACCAATTATAACTTCCTTTCATAATGTTTCAATTATGCTATATATCGTATCTATGTTATACTATAATTATAGATATTTTAATTTATTAAATAATAAAATTCATACCTTCTATATGAAAAATATTAATATAATGTAGCTCGTTACATCATTCATATTAATAGAGAATTTAGTATTGGATTATTATTATTATTATTATTATTATTATTATTATTATTATTATTATTATTATTATTATTATTATTATTATGACGATGATGATGATGTTTTTATTACAGTTATAAACTTAATTTTTGTAAAATTAAATATCTAAAATCTAAAATCTTATAAGAATATTCAACGAAATATTAAGAAAAATAATATTTTTTGCTTTTATAATTTTTTTTAAATCGTGCCCTTATAAGTTATTTTACACAGTAACAGCTAATACTAAAAAAGTAATTTTACCAAACATCTTTAATAAACAGTTGATATTATCTACTAGTCAAATCAGTTGATATAATTAACTATAAACTAACCGCTGAAAGAATCAGCTGACATCTAATGCAATCTGTTGTTTGCCAAACATGGTTTTAGGTTCCTGTACCAAGTATTAACAACAATGAGCACTGCTTACTTCCAAAATCAGACAAATAGGACACGAAGAAACTTCCTCCTACCATTAAAAATAGTGAGTGTTAATCCCACAATTAGGTACAGTGTACACGAAAATAAGCTTTCTGCCCAATTATTACCGACAATACAATTCCCTAAACTAAGCAATCCAACATCTTTGGAGGATTATAGGCCAATTGCTTGTTATAATTTCTTCTACAAAATGATCGCAGAGATTATTGCTAATAGACTAAAAATTGTTTTGGGATCCTTAGTTAGTGATAATCAAAGTGCTTTCTTGCAGGGTAAACAAATAGGAGATAATATCTCTATAGTGTAGGAAACTAAGAAGCTACTCGAGGGAGAATGCTTCAAAGAATTATGCTTTCAAGATAGATTTTAATAAGGCTTTTGATAGTGTAGAATGTAATTTTATCTCGATGCTATTTGAAGTGACGGGTTTTCCAAGTGTATTTACTAATTAGATTAAAGCTTTTATTACTTCGCCATCTTATGCTATTATGATCAATAGAACTCTTACAAATATCTTTCATGAAAAAAAAGGACTTAGGCAAGGGGATCCTATGTCACCTTATATTTTTACATTATGCATGAAAGCTCTAATTTCTCTCTTGAAGTACAATATTGGTAGGGGTACACAATTTAAACATCACAGTCAATGCAAGAAAGTCTCTTTGGTAAATTTGTGCCTTGCAGATAACCTATTATTATTCTCTAAGGCTGATGAGGATTCAATCAATCTCCTTATGACTTCTTTAAATCAATTTAGTTCTATATTTGGATTGACAGTTAATTATAATAAAAAGTCATTTTGTTCTATCTAAAAGTGCAAATCATATGGAAGGACGAGTTTTCTCTATAGTCAAAATGTAGCAAAACAATCACCCCTATACTATCTAGGCCTATCAATCACATCTAGAAGGATCCAATTTAATGAATGTTATCCTCTTATTGAAAGAATTAAAAAAAGATTGTGTTCTTTGACCAATCAAGCTCTATCTTTTAGAGGTCGACTACAATTAGGCAACTCAGTCCTTAACTCCATGCATACTTATTGGTCCTCTAATATGGTGCTAGTAAGGGAAGTTATTAAATCATTGGAAAAGTTAATGAGAAATTTTTTTGGAGAGGTAACGACCCTAATAAGGGACATGCCAACATAAAGTGGTTTGATGTCTGCAAACCTAAGCTAGAGGGAGACCTAGGAATTATTCCTATCAAATCCTCTAATAAAACCCTTTTGATAAAGAAACTCTACTCCATCCTGCAAGGTAATCACACTTTATGGGTCAAATGGCTCCATGCTTATGTTCTAAAAGGTCGGAGCATATGGACTGTTAATCTCAAGACCTCCCACTCTTGGTTTCTATCACAATTATGAAGATAAAGGAGGAATTGGGTTCTAAAATTTCATGTTAGGTAGGGGATGTAGCAAGGGCTAGTTTTTGGTATGACAATTAGATAGAATATGGACTACTAATCAGTAATTAGATTGCCACTCAATTATTGAGCCACATTCCTTCAACTGCTAAGGTTAAATCCTTTATTAAGGAGGGTCCATGGATGGAGTTTCTGAGGGAATTTTACTTCCTACGACCCAACTATTCCCCTAATTTGCTGATCCATGATAGATATATTTGGAGAAACCATCCATAGGGTTTATTTACAACAAAAAGTTGTAGGGAATGGCTGTTTCAGAGAAATGTCAAGGTGGAATGATATTATTTGGTTTCGAATAAAGAGCTATTGCCTAGCTCTTCATTCATCCTATGGCTCACTACCCTAAACAAACTTAGTACAATGGATAGACTCTCTTTTCTAAGTTCAACTAAGGTTTGTGTCCTATGTAAATTAGGATAAGAGAATAAGGACTATTTGTTCTTTAAGTGTCTCTAATCTAGGGACATTTGGTCTTGGATAAGACACAAATGTCTTTGGTTCCTAAGCAAACATCAATACACAGGGATACTGCAATGGTTTGTCAGACTAAAGTCCATTTCCCATCCTAATACTATTGTCGACTTTTGTGACTTGCATTAAGGAAATATGGCCAGAAAGGAACCTATGTTAGTTCCAAAACATCAGTAGAAGTCAACAATAGGCAATGGAGCGTGTTTATGCTAAATTCAGAGAGCAAATAATCGCCTTAATTTTTATTAAGGAGTGCTCATCCCAACTAGCTAGCTTATGGAGAATATAGAGAAATATGCATACTAATAGTACCAGGGAGATTTCGAAGCAAACATTCTCAGAGGAAATGGAAAGCATAAAAAAGGGGACTTACCTCTAGGGAACAAAGGGGAAGCATCTTCAGTATAAGGTTAGGCTGTGAACCCATTTGCTTGAGACACTTAACTGATAAACTAGTATAGAAAGAGACATGAAGAAAAGCCTCATCACCTTACATCAGACATGAAACATGAAGAGAAACTTTGTTTATGAAGGATTTGTATTACCTTTTCATCTAATCTCTTAATTTGCTTCAAAACTCACTCCTCGGAGTCCCTCAAGATGGTGGTGATCGCCGGATCCTTCTAACCTTAATCGGGTAATGTAAGAAAGGAGATGTTTGGATTTTAGGGATTTCTTTACCCCTTTTACTCAACATTGGAGCTAATAGATTTATAACTTTAGAACATTATCATTTTTATTTAACCGTGTGTGGCTATTTAGGAGTTGAACTCTTATCATTTATATGGTGTTAATTCTTGATGAAGGAGAGTGTTAAGGCTTTCCCAACTTTTGTATTCCTCTTTTATCATTAATCAATTTTAATTTTTCAAAAAAACAAATGGGAGTTCTACTAATCATGGAATTTTGAGAGGTTTATTAGTACATAACGTTATCTTTATTTAATAAAGAGGTTATTTCAGATAAATCTCTGTAAAAATA
The DNA here is from genome assembly GCA_026413575.1 of Erythroxylum carthagenense. NCBI lineage: Eukaryota > Viridiplantae > Streptophyta > Magnoliopsida > Malpighiales > Erythroxylaceae > Erythroxylum > Erythroxylum carthagenense. Next base: position 10,493 of record JANZLD010316045.1, read on the forward strand.
CACATATAAACATATATCATGTAAATATTAAAAAAATATTAATAATAATAGAATACTAATTTAAAAAATAATGATTAGAAAGACATAATAATGATATTATTAATACTATAGATAAATACATATAAATAAAAAATACAGAAATATGTAATAAAATATATAATACAATAAATATAGAACAATGTAAAAAATAACAATAAATTATAGAATAAATAAATAGATACATAACCATAAAAGAGATAGGTGCAAGAATATACCAAATAAGCCATTATAGGAAAAATAATTAAGTTAAGTAGGAAACTATTTAGGCTAACTAACTAGGAGAGAACAATTACTAAATAAAAAATTAGGCTAAACATAAGACATAAGATTCGAAGAAAAAGTTTAAAGACCTAAGAGAATGAGAATGACCTCTCTATGTGAGATCTTTTATCTGTACTCTAGTATGCAAAAGTTTTCTATTGCGGGTTATGTCCTCAGTAAATTTCAATTGAGTCATATCATTTTTAAACACCTCCCCTAGTTCTTCTTAGACCTTCCTTTTTAAAAAAAAAAAATACAGTCTCTAAGAACTATTTTCTTATATCTTCTCACTTAAGCGTCAGAGTGTCTCCTTTTAATATGTCTGAACTACCTAAATCTCATCTCTCCTAATTTTTCATTAATACCAGCTACATTTAATTGGTCTTTTACCTTTACATTCTTGATCTTTTCTCTTCTGAGGTTACATATAAAACGGAGCATCCTCATCTTTACCACCATTAGCTTATGACTATGCACTTGTTTGATAGGCAACACTCCACCCTATATAGTATAGTTGACCTAATCACTAAATAATAGAATTTATCTTTGAGCTTGAGTAATATCTTCTTGTCACATAAAACTTCTGATGCACTTCTCCATTTAAGTTACCCTGATTTGATACGTTGAATTATATCTTCATTGATCTCTTTATTGCCTTGGATGATAGATCTTAAATACTTAAAACTGATCTTTAACTCCACATCGGAGGGTACTTTATAGCCTGAAAAATTACACTCTAAGTACTCAGTCTTAATCCTGCTTAATTTAAAGCCCTTAGAATCTAATGTATCCTTCCATAGTTCTAGTTTGACATTGACACTTTCTTTTATCTCATCCACTAAGATAATATCGTTAGCAAACATCATACACCAACTCACCTCCCCTTAAATATTCTTGGTGAGCTCATCTATCACTACTGTAATAAAAAAAGGCTTAATAAGGAGTTTTTAGTGTAGCCCAATATTAATAGAGACGTTCTTTGTTTCTCCTCCTATTATCCTCACTCTAGTTTTTACCCTTATATATATATATATATATATATATCCCTAATAACTCATATATAGGTCAAGGAACTCCTTTAACCTCTAAACACCTCAACATGATTTCCTTAGGTATTCTATCATATTCCTTCTTTAGATCAATAAAAAATCATGTGTAGATTATGTTGTCTTTTCTTGTAACATTCCATTAATCTTCTAAAGAGATGTAAAGTTTCTATCGTTGACCTTCCTAATATGAAGCCAAACTGGTTCTTTGAGATAGGAGCATCCTTTCTCACTCTTTTCTCAATCACCTTGTCTCATAATTTCATGACGTGGTTAAGTAATTTGATGCCTCTATAAGTATTACAATTTTGTATGTCCCATTTGTTCTTGTATAAAGGAATTAACATACTAAATCTCCACTCATTTAATATTTTGGTAGACTTAAGGATCACATTAAGAAAGCTTGGTCAGTCAAGTAAGATCCTCTATGCCTGGGCTATTCTATACCTTTATGGGTATCTCATTAGGCCCTACTATCCTTCCACTTTTCATCTCCCTCAAAGCTCTTTTAATTTCTTCCCTTGCAATCTGTTGACAACAAGTAAATTTATGAAACCTCTCAGATGTGCTAAGATCACTTAAAGAGATGTTTTCCTTTATGTTTTCATTAAAAGGATGATAGAAATATTTCTGTCATCTTCTTTTGATGTCATTTTTAGCCACGAGCATCTATTTTTCTTCATTTTTTATACAAAAAACTTTATCTAAGTCTCACTTTTCGCTTCCTAGCTCTCACCAACTTAAAAATGTCCTTTTCTCTATATTTACTTTTCAATCATTGGTGCAATTTATCGAAACTCTACCTTTAGCTACTGAGATTGTTTTCTTCACCCCTTTCTTTGCCAACTTGTACCTTTTTTATTAACTAATATCTGTATCTCTGTGGTATTGTCCAATATAGCTTTATATATGCCTTTCTTGATCTTAAAATTTTCTTGTACATCTTCATTCCATCACCAAGACTCCATCTTATTATCCTTATGCCCTTTAAAAACTCTCAAGGTCTCTTTAGTTGTATTCCTTAAAAGAGTTGCTACTCTCTTCCACAACTAGTTAGCATCTCCTTACAATTTCTATTCTTTTTTAAATAATACTCTATCCCTGAGTTGTTTCACCATGTCCCCTTTCTAATTCTACCATCTGACTTTGGTACAACTTTTAGGACTTCTCTTCTTCCTCCTTCTTTTAATTATAATATCCAAAACTAACAATGTATGTTAAGTTGATAAGCAAGCATTTCGTATCACCTTACAATCCTTGGATCTAGGTTGTTCGCTTCACCTTATGAGGAAGTAGTCAATTTTGGTTTTCGTAATTCTACTCTTAAAAGTCACCAAATGCTCCTCATTTTTCTTGAAAAAAGAATTGGCTACCATTAACTCAAATGCTACCACGAGATCCAACAAAGCAGTCTCACTATCATTCCTATTAATGTACCTGAAACTCCTATAAGTTTGTAGATACCCATATGAGGTTTTCCCTATATGACCATTAAAATCTCCTCCTTAAATAAATGTCCTCCTAAAATAAATCTCTCATTAGAGAGGATTTGTTGAATCACTTCATCTAGCTTTTCCCATAATTGGCATTTAAGTTGTTCATATAAACCTACTTAAGGTGTATATGCACACATCACATTGAAAATGACACCTTTCTCTATAATCTTTAAGGACATAATCATATCATTAGCCTTTTTTACCCCTACAATATGATTTATAAGTTTCTTGATAACTAAAATACCTACCTCATTTTATTGTCTTGAACACCCTGAATATCAATGCTTGAACTTATTAATCTCTTTCGCTTTAGCCCCTATCCACTTTATCTCTTAGATGCATTAAAATCTCCATTAATTCCAAAGACTTCTCTAAGGGTCCCGATGTTCCAAGAACATATTTGTAATCTATCAACATCTTCTTTTCTCTTAGACCCAAAACTCACTTAAGGACTAGCCTTTGCTTTATCATTTGTAGTCAAAGCTACCACTCATATCTCAATGCTCAATACAAGCTACAGGAGACAAGTTCCACAATACCCTAAACAACTCCAATATAACTCAATAAAGGAAACAAAGATTATTAACAAAACTTGAAATGGGCCCTACAATAAATAAATCTGAAAATCACAAATACACAAACCACAAGCACGTCAAAAAAGTCTAAAATGTTTATCACTACTAACAATTAGGTATTTGCATAATGCTAACTTTAGTATTGAACAGTTAAAAAAGAACTAACAAAATGTTAAAAACTATAAACAAAAAAGAGCTTAACAATTTTAATGGGTCAACAAAGACCAAAAACTAAAATCCCCACACTCAAAGAGCAATGAATTAACCCCAAGTGAAAACAATCTAAAAGCAACCATAAGTACGCCTAATAGAGAAGAAAAAATTATGAGATACAAATTGACCAGATAAGGAAATAACCAAACCGATCTGATCTGTTTAAGATACCATATATTAACTCTGTATATTCTTGTCTTAAGTTCACTAGAAATTCCTCCGTTGTGGGGCTCACTCTTTATCTTTAAAAGAAGAAAGCAAAGCATATGATTTTCCAAAAGCTAAACAATAAAATGTCTAAACGAAGACTAAAAATTGATCAAACTTAATTAAATCTAAGCTACCAATAGAAATGATCCCAAAATCAAGACCTAAAAAATTGTTCTTTTCCAATGATGTCTGACAACTTCAAAAGCTACTTTGATAAGAACGAAGAAACCTAAAGTAAGAATAATAATAAGAATATGTAGCCTTTTTAGAACCTAATAATCTAACACCAAACCTATAAATTTTACAAAGAAATAGACAATTTCGACTAACAAAAGAGAAGCATGCAATGGTTCAAAGATCCTACCACCAAATCATAGAAACAAATTTCATTGATGTATCTGGAACACATAAAGCTTCGATCATGCAACTTTTTAACAAGAACTCAAATAAAAATGTTGAAGAAATGTAAAATCTACAAAAAATGATGAATATTAAAAAAATGTTATGATACAAATTCAAATCTATATGAAGAAAATGGATATAAACAAAGCATTAATATATGTAACCTTAGTTTGCAATCTAATTGAAAGGGTTATGATAGGATAACTGACACTAATTACTTAAAAAACTTCTTAAAGAGCATTGTTTTCTCTCCTAGGTGCCTCTTCAAATTGATTTTTCCCATCAACACTATAAAAAATAGTGAACTTTGAATTTCTTTTAATGGTTTTTTGTTTACTTAATTTTCATATCTTGCATTTATTTCTTCTGCGATCTTTTATTCCAACATAATATGGGTGATGTTAGGTTTATTTCACATCTATGATTATTCCAACATTTTGGCGATAGTTTGTAAATTTTTAGATGTTTATTCCATATGGTTAATTATTGAAAAACCTCCAAACTTTCTTTAAAATTTTAATTGTAGCCCGAACTTTAAAAAGTAGTAATAAAATGTCCAAATTTTTAAACTTTTTCAATTCTAGCCCAATGTTAGTCTCATTGTTATGTGTGCTGACGTGGCAATGCCACGTGTTGATGCCCCTAACTAATCAGACATCTTAGCTGGTTTAAGAGAAGATTGTCTGATTAGTGAAACGACATTGTTTAGCTTTGATAGTAAAACAATGTCGTTTCAACTAAAATAAGATCTCCTTCCTTCTCCCTCTCTTCTCCATCTTTTCTCTATCGATCAATGCTTAAAACTCTTACTTTGAAATCCCTAATCTATAACATAAAATCTCCCAAATCCCCCAAAGTTCATAAGAGAGTGAATTTGTGTGTTGGTACTTCTTCTATCTTCTATCGCAAAGCTATTTGCTCCATCAGACCAACAAGCATTCTATATGATTTCGTGCATAGGTGTTTCATAAGAGAGTGATTTTGTTGTCAGATAAAAATTGAAGATTTTGTCACAGGATTTCCTGTGGCGCCAACTAAGGTACAATTGATCCTCTCTCTATCTATCGTTCATTCCATTTAGATTCAGTTTTGTATGAAATGTTGTGTTGTTGTACTAGTTTCAAATTGGATTTGTGCTTCCAAACAATTGACTTGTATTATGCTAGGGTTTCGAAAACACAAATCCAATTTGTTGTAATAGGGATTCAAATTGGATTTATGATTCTAGAAAATTGACTTGTATTGTGATAGGGCATTAGGATTTCAAATTGGATTATGCTAGGGTACGATTTGTTTGTTATTGAAAAGGAGGATTGACTTGTATGTGTACATAGCAAATTAAATAGTAAAAACTTGAATACTCATACACTTGGTTTTCAGTATGAAATGCAAGTCGAATAAAAAAATAAGCATAATTGAATGCATGATGGTCGATTCATACTTTGTTTTGTGTTGTATGCAAAATTTATACATCTTGGTAATTACTAAAAAATATGACATTACATAGTCCATAGCCTAAATATTCAATTATGTGATACTTCATCCTGATTTATAGGGAAGAAGCTTCCTCTATTTCATTTTGTAAATGCAATGGTAGTTTGCTAAAATCTTAATATTAGGGATATTATGCTAACATTTTGGACATTTAATTCTTTGTTGGGTGAATTTATGAAAAGAAATCATAGGAATGTCGCATTTAAGGTAGTAATTAAATATTTGTATGATGATATTGTAACATAAAAACCATTTATGGGCAGAAATAAAGTATTTTGTAGCTTTCGTTGGGATTGCCCCTGGAATACATTTCACATGGGAATAGTGTCAAAGTGTTGTTAAAGGATTCAATGGTGCTATTGATTGTTCATAGTGTCAGAAGCTGGAAGGATATATTCTCAATTTTGTGAAGAAAAAGCATTATGTTTAGTTGTAAAATAACTGTAATATATATTATTTGTTATATGTGATAATTTAGTTGGATTCAGATATACTTAATATTGTTATTTATATATATAATACAAATGTTGAATATTAATTGCCCCAATTGTAATGCCGTGATGAAGTTACAGATTTCAAATGGATAATTGAAAGTTCGATATGAACTGGAATAAGAAGTGAAAGTACGTGT
>JANZLD010316751.1:0-16851 GCA_026413575.1 Erythroxylum carthagenense
TACAGTAATTTCATGTGCACAATTGATACTGTGTATCAATCCTATTATGCATGTACAGTACTAATTAATCCCTATCACTCCCATCCTATGACAAATTTACTATTTTACCCTTCCAGTAGGGGGTAGGATGTTACATAATACCTAAGCTCTAACCTAGTTTCATTTGAAACTAACTCCCTTAACTTTCATCTTTACAATTCAACTATCTCCAAATCTTCTTTTGATTTCTTTTTCTTATTTTCTATAATTTTTCAAAATTTATTCCTAAATTCACCAAAATTCTCCAAATACAATATTCTTACTAACCAATATAATTTTCAATAAAAATAATTCAAAATTCTCAAAACTCGAAGAAATCATAACTCAATCTAATTATACCCGGAATTATTCAAGAATGCATGTACATTTTTTTTCATGTGCAACAACCTCACTATTCATATGTATGTGTAGGACATATTACGCACGAACATGGAAATGCATTTCTAACTCTCATTAATCACTCACATTTACCATTCTAACCTTCCCACAGGTAATGGGATGTTACAACTCTCCCCTCCTCAAAGAAATTTTTTCCTCGAAATTTTTACCTGTTTGTTCGAACAGGTGGGGATATTGTCTCCTTATATGCTCCTTTGTCTCCTAAGTTGCTTCTTCAGTTGAGTGGTTTCTCCAAAGGACATTCACTAATGGAATAACCCTGTTCCTTAATTGCTTGATCTGTGATCCTACAATCTTGATCGGCTCCTCAACATAGCTTAAGTTACTAGTAACCTCAATCTCTGGAGCCTGTATCATATGTGTCGGATTCGATCGGTACCTTTGGAGCATACTCACATGAAATACAATATGTAATTAAGACATCTCATTCGGTAAAGCCAACTTATAGGCTAAAGGTCCAATCCTCTCAATGATCTCATAAGGACCAATGTACCTAGGGCTCAACTTGCCATTTTTACCGAATCTCAAAACTTCCCTACAGGGTGACACTCTCAAGAATACTCTGTCTCCCACATTATATTCTATATCACATCGATGTTGATCCACATAACTCTTCTATCTATCTTGAGACGCTTCGATTCGACTTTAGATCAACTTCACCTTGTCCACTGTGTCTTGTATCAACTCTGGGCCTTCGACCATTCTCAAACCCTCTTCACCTCAATATAATGGCGATCGACATTTTCCACCATACAGTGCCTCATATGGTGCCATTCTGATACTACTGTGGTAATGGTTGTTGTAGGCAAACTCTATCAATGATATATATTCCCAAGCTCCTCTAAACTCCAATACACAAGCTCTGAGTGTATCCTCAACAGTCTTGACTGTCCTCTCACTCTGTCCATCCGTCTGAGGATGAAACGTTGTAGTGAAGTTCAACTTAGTCCCCATAGCAGTGTAAGCTCCTCCAAAACTTCGAAGTAAATCTGGGATCCCTGTCCAATACTATGGATATTAGAACCCCATGCATTCTTACTACCTCATTCACATACTTCTGAACCAACTGATCAAGTGAGTTATTCTCTCTCATTGGTGAGAAGTGGGCTGATTTAGTCAATCGGTCCACTACAACCCATATAGCATCATGCTACCTTGGAGTCTTAGGCAATCCCATAATGAAGTCCATAGTGATCCGTTCTCATTTCCACTCTGGAATGGGTAACGAACGTTATTTTCCTACTGGGGCTTGCTGCTTAGCCTTAACTTGCTGGCAAGTCATATACTTAGACATATACTCCGCCACTTGCTTTTTCATTCCAGGCCACCAGAAATGTTGCTTCAATGTGTTATACATCTTGGTAGTACCAGGATGCATAATATAGGCAGCCATATGAGCTTCCTCAAGAATCTCCTTCCTCAGATCATCCACATTAGGTACACACAGCCTCTGTCTCAACCATAATGTCTCATCCCTCAATTCAAACTCAGAATCTAGATTCACTTTCACTTTTCCCATAAGCTTCGCTATATTAAGATCTTTGCCCTAGACTTTCATGATTCGGTCATGTAGTATCGGTCTCAACTTTAAAGTAGCAATTAGTGCCTCATCTTACTCCAGATTCAGCTCTACATTCAGAGCTCTCAAATGTATCAAATTAGGTAGCCTCGATAACTGAATCTGAGTTGTACTGATATTATACTTCTTGCTCAAAGCATCTACTACTAAATTAGCTTTCCCCGGGTGGTATTCAATAGTGTAATCATAGTCTTTCAGTAGCTCAAGCCATCTCCTTTAAGCTTTCAGCATTTTCTTAAACTATCGAAAGCTTTGTGGACATCTATTTTTCATGGTGTAATTAGGAGATTATTTAGATCTAGATTATCACTTTAGGAGTTCTTGCATTATAATAACATTGTCTCCAATTTTTATGTCACTCAAATATGCACCTTGGTTCTTACTAATCAAAGGCATTATTGCTTTCTTCAATCTAGTTGCTAGGATTTTGGAGATAATTTTGTATAGAAAATTACTATAGGCTATAGGTCCAAAATATCCACAATTAAAGGAATTATAACATTTAGGGATCAAGAAAAGGAAGGTTTTATTGATTTCCTTAAGAAGTGCCCCCTTTGAGAAGAACTTATGGATTTCTTCTTTAACAAAATTCCTAGTGATGTTCTAGAACTTTTGGAAATAATAGTCGTTAAGACCATCAAGACTTAAGGCCTTCAAACTATCCATTCTGAAGACTACATTCCGATTTCTTTATCATCCATAGATTTAGTTAAAGAATCCAAATCTAGAGGATATACTTGCTTTAGAGTAACCTTACAAAGATCATCGAGTGAAACTATTGAAGGACTAAGAGTGTTAAGGAGAGAATCAAAATACCTTAAAGCTTCGTATTGAATGTCCTAGTGTTTTTGAAGTGTTAAGCCATCTTTGGAGGTGATGGAATAGATTTTGTTGTGGTTTTTCCTTGCAAAAATATAATTGAAAAAGAAACTTGTACAGTTGTCACTATCCTTAAATCAACTCACTCTAGCCCTTTGTTATGACAAAGAATTGTTTTTTTTAACAACTTACATGAATTTAGAAAATGGTAGTTTCTCTTTATCTAATAGCAGTTGATCATTTGGTTTTGAGGCAATTTTTTTGGATGTCTTCAAGTTCCAATTTTGTGAAATTTATAACAGATCTATTGGATCTTTTCAAGGAGTTTAAAATTTTGAGCTCATTTTCGATGGTCTTCAACTTTGGAACACAATTGAATTGCTTGGTCACCTTAAAATATTGGTTTGTCCACCTTTTGCAAGTCTCAAAGAAACTAGATTCATTAACAAGATAATTATTAAAACTGAAAGTGTAATATTTAACAATTTTCTGGAATAAGTTCTTTATTATAAAATGTTGTTGGTAAATTGACCTAGCCAAATATCACTGACTAATACACGATCCAATTTTTTCCTAATATACCAATATTATATTTGTTTGTTAGACCAACTAAATATGTGTCCCACATATTTGAGATTTGTCACCTTTAATTCTACTACAAATTTTTTAAAGTCTATTGAGAAATATCTTGACCTTGAACTTTTGAAATATAGAGGGTTGAGTTAAAATCCCTACAAATCATCCACAGTTTAGTGATGTAATTGTTGAAACTTTTGAGATTATTCCATAAAATTCTTCTTTGAAATCCAAAATTGCTCACATATATAAAGGAGATATTCATGTCCATATTCTCCTGAAAAAAGATGTTAAGGTGCATTGTTTGATCATTAGAATGCAATTGGTCCACTTTAATCTCATCATTTTGTAGTAAATGATGATTCTACCAAAAGCATAGTGATTGTGATCGGTGAGCATTTTTCATAGAGAGCCTAAAATGTGTAACTTGCTAAGATTTTCTAATCTTATTTTAGTTTCGAGTAAGCCTATTATGAGAGGCTTCTCCCTCATGATAAAGTCCTTTAAAGCTGATAGCTTAGAGGGACAGTTTATTCCTCTAACATTCTAAGTTATGATTGACATATTAAAGAGATTGACCTTTGGAGCTTTTCCCCTTGCCCCTTTGTGTTCTTCTTCTCTCCACTGTTTGAAACTTATCATTACTTTCAGCTTTATTATTTTCCTTTGGAATACAAATTTGTTTAACCACTGAGTTGTCTTTTGGAGTTATAAGAGGAGTTGCAGAGTCATTTACATTTATTATTGTAACAGTTGATACCTTAGATTTTGTGTTGTTGCAATTTGTAATACCCTCTGTGAAGTGATTAATTCCTTCTTGAGTAGCACAGATGACTGGTACTTGTACAATTCCCCTCTTTTGATTTTCAATGCTAGTATCAGTTATATCTATATTGTTTATATTTTCTTTTATCTCCAAGTTTTTTATCATTCTTATCATGAATTGTCTTCAAGCTTCCCCCTTCTACATTTTAGTTCCTTTAGCATTAGTAGTTTCAGAAGTAGGATTTTGCTCCTAAGTTGTCAACATATTTACTCCATCCTGTACTTCTATGCCCTCTATATTTGTGTTTACAAAATTATGGTTTTCCATAATCTCCATATGCTGATCTTCCTCTGCAATCCTCGTAAGCTCCTAGTAGCCTCTAGATTTGAAAGCTTTGCCTATAACTCTCCAAATCTTACATTTTAACTTAGAAGGTGGCCTCTAATGGTAAGAGATGGCTACGCTATCTTCCCACAACTTGTTATCATGTCCTAATCTCATAATTGGGATTTCATTTCCAAGATTGACATATATTATTCAATATCCTATTCTTTTCTTTTTAGTAATGCTATCATCCATGCAAAGGGGATTTCCAATGTAGCTAGCTAAAGAAATTAACCCCTAAGTAGTCTAGTACTTGAGAGGTACATTATGAAAGTTTATCCAAAGTGGAATGCTTTGGATCTTGATGGTTTCTAATCTCAAGTTGTGCTGTCATATTTGTAAGAAAATTGTTTCATTGCCTAGATGCCATGGACCCTCTTCAAATTTTTTTTGAGAGATTCAGAGGTTGAGGAGAATGTAAATAGGATGACATTTTCCTCTAAAAGAAGAACATCAGTTAATCCTTTGTTTTTCCAGATTTTGTTGGTCCATCTTTGTATGATTAGAAAAGTTGGTCATTGATTGAAGAAGAGTTTGAAAACTGTGGACTCCTAACTATGCACTCCCTCTTTTAGAATCTCAAGAATAAGGTAGACAATAAGTTTACCATCCATTTCTAGTGGTGGTTTGAAAGATAAGTTAGAAATGAGGTAGCCTCTAACCACCTGTTTCCAAGTTTTTTGGGGAAGGGGTGCAACATAATGTTGAGAAGAGGATTCTGGTATAGGGGTGAGAGGTGGAAAAGGTGGAAATTTATAGATGTTTTGGGACTTTATTTTAAGCATTTTGATGGGGGGGGGGGGGGGGGCATATAAATAGAAAAGAAAAACTTTGTAGAATGAGCGATAGATAAAAGGTCGTTAAAAAATGGTAAAGAAAGTTTGGCGGGATAGTGAATTGGTGAAAAGGATTAGAATGCCCTTAGTTACTGGAAAAACTAGAAGTAAGGAAATGATAAGAATGCAATGGAGGACAAAGATGGAGAAGAGCTAGAGGTGAAAAAGAAAGGAAAATCAAGGTGAAAATGAAAGGGAGTCGAGGATACCTATACTACATTTAGAAAGAGGAAGGAGAAACTCTATCTAACACATCCTTCCATTATGCCATAGTTTTTTTTTTCTTATGGTGCTCTAACTTTTTGGATTCAATTTCTAGAATTCTAGTTAGGACCAACTTGTTAACTAGCCTTCTTCTCTCAAGTTAAAGAAAACAAAAGATTGAAAGCTCTTTATTGGTGCTTTTAGTTGATTAGTTTATACAGTTAGGAAGGAAAGGAATATCATAAATTTTAAATTCAAAAGCTAAGAGCCCAACTCATTTCACACTCATATAGTTGTTAGAGAAGTGCTCTAAAGGTAATCACCTTTAGCATTTATTGTACAATTCCTTCTGATTAATAAAAAGGCTTTTTCGTTAATTTGATGTTCATGTTCTTTATGAATTGATAATGACCTTAAATCGAATTAATGAAGTCCTTGATACATTACATAACATGAAGGAAATCATGATAAGATCATGATAATAAGATTCCTATCATGTGTTATTATATTAGTATCTAAATTATCCTTAGTCATAGGATTAGTGAGACGAGACATTGTTAATCTGGACAGACTAACACATGTTATAATGCTTGATTCGATCAAGCAGTGGATCCCATAAGTTGTAAGTATGAGTTGTTTAGAATTAACTTGTAGATGCTTACTAATAGTAGTATGTACATTAAATAACCTGCCATGAGACAATTATGTAAATAATCTATTCTAGTGTCAATGATAGTCTCATCATAACAATGGTTCAAATATCTTTAAAGTTGAGGTGCTCAAGGATATCTTAGATACTAATCTTATACTTTGACTCCATTCCTCATTGCCTCTTAAAGGTTGCTCATAAGATGGTGATTGGTTACAACTTGAAGTATTCAAAGGTAAGTGGGTAGCCAATAAAGATTCACCACTCATGATAGAAGGAGATGATACCCAAGGACTCTTATCGGGGTCATTACTTGGGAATCTTTGTCCAGAGTGAAAATATATAGTCTTCAGTCACATATCCAATTGAGTAATGAGCCTCGGGGATAAGAACTAATATCACTTGGGCTAGATGTGATGTAATCAGTCTAGTGGGAGTTGGAACTTTAAGCATACTCTGAACCAAGTGGGGTATAGATAGTGAAAGGATGAATTGCATGAGAACATTATCTATAGAAGGGTTCATAGTCAAACTACTAAATTTTTGGTCAATTAGGGGTCATGATGTGTTGCTAGATACCGCTCATGACTTGCTTAAATTAAGTTTTAATTCAAGTGGCCAACATAACTGAAAACCTAATGGTCACACGCATTGAAGATGCGAAGGATGAGTAAAATAGTTTTGGATGGGGATCCAACATATGAGAGATGTATAACTAAGCTACACAAGTGTGGTAGATTAAGGTCATTTAATTGTGAATCATATGACATAAGTGAATCTAGCTTATTAGGTAAGATGACAAAATTACTCTTTAATAAGAAAGATGACAAAATTACCCTTTAAAGAAAGGGTGGAAGTTTCATGCTAAATTAAGTGGGACAAAAAACCACTTAATTCCCACTAACTTTCCATTGATGTTGGGGGTTAGAGGAAGGCTAAAGGGTGTAAGAAACATCAATTTTCCTGCAAGTGTTGTGTGAAAGAGAGAATTTTGGTGAAGTGTTCATCATCTTCTCTCTTTCTACAAACACTCTCTCAAAGAATTTATCACAAAGCTAGCACTTTGTGTGTGTTCTAGCCATTCTTCCTAAGAGGTTTTAGGCTTCGCTCTTCACATGGATATCATTAGAGACGTCCTCCTTTGGTCGTTGTGGTTTACAACAACCAAAAGAAGTGAAGACAACGAAGAATGAAGGAGATTGTAAGGCACACATCTTAAATTCATGTTTTGTTAAAGTTACATCTAATGGCAATTGAAAGTTCTTGACTTTTTTGGTTTTGTTTTATATTTCAGCTATGGTTTTCTATTTTTGATGCATGCGACGCAAGATCAAAACCGAACAACAATTGCATTGATAAGACAAATCTTGGTAAACAAGCTAGATACTAAGTAACTCAACCTATAGATAACCTGCAAATGGAACATTTGATCCTCCTATTTACACATTGCTTATCCATTCCACTTAGTCTACTTTTTTCCCACTATAAAGACACTCCTCAAATGCTTACATTAACCTTTGATTTTTTTGTTTGTTCCTGCTACTATAACTTACAATATTTGGGTGGCTTATATTGACCATTTTGCAAGTAACTCGTGTCTTAAAGTTGCTTTCCTTATGCAATTGAGTTATGGATATGAACAACTTTTTTTGAAAAATTAAAGAAATAATATTAACTAACCATAGAAATACAATTAGTCTATTAGGAAGATCCCATACTCTATAAGTTAATTAAAAGTACATCCTACAATTTTTACCAACTACAATAAACAAGAGGCTAGCAATTAAAGATCTAAGGAATTGACTAACTTATATTATAAGTAAAGAGTCTCCCTAATAGTATGAAAGTTCAAAGAAGTTGTCTCCTTCTCAGCAACAAATTTGTTCTTGAATTTCATGTTATTCCTTTCATTCTAGATTCCAAGGAGACTGGACCCACAAGGCAATGAAATAAAGCTCTAAGGTGACATAATGTTTTTTAGTATGCTTAGCCAACCATTGAATGGCTTTTGAGAGAGAATCATTTGTGAGATCCCAATGATAGAAATTTTAAATCTTTTTCCAAATCAGAGATGCAAAGGAACAATAAAAAAACTAATGATCCCTCATTTCATCACAATCCCTGCATAAGATACAAAAGCTATTCACTGCCAAAAAGTGCAGCCTATCTATAGTACTTGGCATGTTTTTTGTTATAAGCCATAATTGAAATAAGTTTATAAGAATAAGAAACTTTTTCCAAATAGTAGTGCACCAGTTCACCTTAGGATTAGAAGGTTACATCAAATTCCTAGTTTGCTTGCTATAGATATTAGAAATAAGCTTACCCTTCTAATAAAAGATGTTTAAATGGAGAATATTAGTTTGATAGGTAGGTTTATAGTTTAACAAGACTCGAGGAGGAACCCATTCATTGTTTTGTATTAGCTTGGAAACCTTATCATCCAAAGGTCTAATAGAGCTAGCTATTGAATACCCAATTATGTTAATTAGTTGATCATAGTCCATTCATTTGTCGTACCATCTAGTAGCTTTCTCACCATTCCTTACTTTATAGAAGAAGTCAACTTTAATATGATCTATAAGATGCAAGAGTTGAACTACAAATAATTGTGCAACCTTTGCAACCAAAGTGAGTTTTTATCCTTGATGATTTGCATACTTTTTTCATAATCAATACTGAGTTAGTAGCCTTGATATCTTTAACTTCCAGCCCTTCTTGATCTTTAGGAATATCTACCCATGTCGCTTTTACAAGCCCCTTCACTTCATCATGATGACTCCAAAGGAAGTTTCTAAATAATATTTCCAACATATTAATAAGCTTTTTCGAGAGAAACATATGAGAACTCCAATAGATGTGAGAAGAAGAGAGAATATATTTACTTAATTGAAGTTTCCTAGCATAAGACAGAGATTTGTTAACCCAATAAGAACTTCTGATACGAACCTTTTCAACCAGTGAATAACATTCTAAGAAATTCAATCTTCTAATGGATATGGGCAAACCAAGATACATTAAATGTGGAAGCTTCCTGCTTATATGATTAATTATGGATATGTAATATTCCATATCTAAGGCAACTATAAAGATCAAGAAATGGCTTTTATTCAAATTCAATTCCATACCTGAATGTCTCTTGAAAAGCTGAAGAGAATCCATTAAAATTTGGATTGAGGCTAGATGAGCTTTGCAAAATAAAAACAAATTATAAAAATATAAATTAATTAAGGAACCTTCATACATTTGGAATAGAATTTGAAATTAGGATTTATACATTCATTGTACTTAAAAATAAGAGCTAGAGCTTCCATACATAATAAGAAGAGATAAGGGGACAAAAGCTCCCTTATTCTTATCCCTCTTGCTTCTTTGAAAGGCTTGGAGGGGATCCCATTTACCAAAACAAAAATATGAAGCAGTGGAAACACAATCTTTAATATAAATAATGAATTGTCTAGGAAATCCAAATACTTACATCAATTGCAATAAGAAATCCTAGTTGATATTATCAAAGGCTTTATAAAAATCAACCTTGATAGCAAAATTAGATGGAGCGTTACTTCTTGAATACCCTTTTAAGAGCTCCTGAAAAAGTAGAACATTGTTTTCAATTTCTCTATCTTCAATGAAAACACTTTGATTGTCACTAGCAAGAGTGTTAACAACCTTCTTCAATCTCAAAGCAATCAATTTAGAGATGATTTTATAAATTGGTATAAGAGATATGTCTATAATTCCTAAAAGAATATAGATTAGATAGATTAGGAATTAAGCAAATGAATTTTTTATTTATCTCCTTTAAAAGCTTACAAGGTTTGAAGAATTCATGAATTGCATAAAGGATGGTTTCACCAATCACATCCTAAGATTTCAGCCCATCAGTTCCTGGAGCTTTCAACCTATCCAACATGAATATAGTATCCACAATTTCCTAACCCTTAATTCGAGCAATCAAAGAGGACGCAATCTCTTCTGAATTTTTTGGAGATAAAGCAGTTTAATAAAAAAAGAGAAGAATAAGAAGCTTTAGTAGTACCAATCAGCTTGGAAAAGAAATTAGAGGCTTCCATAAGGATAGAATTATGATCTTGCAAGATAGAACCCTCATTAGAAACAATAGAGCATATCTTGTTCCTATTCTTCTTAGCTAAAACGGTGTTGAAAAAGGATTTAGTGCATTGTTCTCCATCTTTGAGCTACGAAATCTTGGATCTCTACTTAAGAAGAGAATAATGGTTATGAACAAATTGTATAAAATTATCCAACAAACCTTTCTCCTTTGCTAATAGTTTTGCACTATCTGGATTAGAAATCAATAAATTATGAACTTTAGACAATTGTACTCTAGACTCATCCACCCCATTTTGAGTATTGGTTCCTATAAATTTGTTAAGAAGCTTGAGCTTCTCCTTAATAGTTTTTAGTCTTGACACAGTTTTGTGAACTAGATACTGTCTTCTTAAACCACCTTTGTAAAAGGCTCTAGGAAGCCTCTCTGTTGAGCCTAGAAGTTGTTAGACCTGAATGGTAAATGCCTCATTGTATAGGTTAAAAGACCTGACAATCTTATAGGAGTATGGTCAGAAAATGAGGGAACCATAAACTCAACTATACTATCAAGGAATTTTGATAACTAGTAGGGATTAACAATTGCCCTATCAAGTTTCTTTCTAACTAACCAATCATATCCTTGTTTATTACTCCATGTAAGGAAATTCCCCTTTGATTTAAGCTCTGTAACACCTAAATGATTAGCATAATTTAAGAAATCTTTAGTGAAATTTTTAAGACAACACCTTTCTTAAGCTTCTGCGCTATTTAGTATGGAGTTAAAGTCTTCACAAACACAAGGCAGATTAATATTGATTCTTAAATCCCTGAACTTGTTCTATAAATCATTCCTTTAAAATGCAAAATTGCTAGCTTAAACTAAAGTTAGCACAACTTATTTTGCTTATAACCATTCATTTTCAATTCAATATATTCCCATATTTTAAAAAAGTTCATAAATAATTTATAAGACAAAGGACATCAACCTCCATTATAGTTTATAAATAATAAAAAGGGTCAAAATAGACCTTAAGCGTTTTTTTTAATCAAATTTTAACTTGAACATAAACATTTCAAAACATTCAAATTAAACCCTAACTTTTGATAAATGTTTTAAAAATCCCTACTTTATCATAAATCAAATTACTTTGTTACAATTTACTAATCTGAATTTTTATTTTTACAATTTTTGTAGGCCCTAAACCATAGACATTAACATCTCTGAGATGAAGCCTCTATGGTAATAAAAGACCTCTGCTTTTAATTTCTTTTTATTTTGCTAGGAAAACAAACTAGGTAAATGTCTACCACTTAAACAAAATTTAGATACAAAGAGTATAAACATCAAGTTACTTCCCTGTCCTAATCAAAGTTAGATATGTTTAGAATCTAAAACATGATATGAAAACCCACTGCAGTAAATACTAAGAAGAAAGGAATATAACAAAGAGAAGAAAGAGAGAGATCCATCAATTTTTTTGATAGACATTACCCTTGCTCAAAGAAAATAACAGGATGAGACAACTTTAGTAATAGCGTAACATAGATAGAAGAAGAAAGACAAAAAGAAATCACGCTCCACAGAAGTCTTGTTGTATATTGTCTAAGCCCCTCCATCTTCTTTTTTGATATAGGATTCTTCTTGACTTTCGGAAGAGGCTTCTAGGCATATTTATAGAGTACATAGTTTCCCACCATGAAGACTAGTAAAATGCCTACAATCTATGTTCTAAAACTCGGACGGGTCATCAAACCGATGACTTTACTGGTCACTGGTTTGACCGGTTCAACCACCGGTCGAAACGGTACGACATAATAATTATGCAATAATTATATTTAATTATGTATAATATAAAATTTTTTAAAAAATTCAAAAAATAAAAAAATAATTGTTGGATCGGTCGGACCGGTCCGATCCGACCGGTCAATTGACCGGTTTTGACCGGTTTAGATTGGGTTAATTTATAGCCGATTTTGAAGGATCAACCGGATCGGATCACCGACCGGTCACTGGTCGGACCGGCCGATCCAATCCGGGTTTTAAAACATAGCCTACAATGATACACAAAAAAAATCACCCTTTGGTTGCCTTTTCCTTCATCAACATTCTTAACAATAACATTTCCATTGGCATCCTTCATAAACAGTTATCCCTAGACATATGAAAAAAAGTAGGGAAGCTTAAAAACCATAATCATTTCCACCTCTCGATTATATAAACATAACCATTTCATAGTTAATTCTATCCATGTTACATATCATTCTCAAAGAGCACTTGCAAGAAACTAGAACAAAAATATGAAGATGACAAAAGTAGTTTCCTAAACACCTATTATATATTTTTCATTTTGGTGTTGCATATAATTTGATGGCAGCTAAAAATTTTGCTAAATGAGCGTGGTTTTCCCCAGAAAATTAAGAGACCCACGATACATTGGTATTGGATTTTTGATCCCTGTAACATTATACAGTTCCAAATGGAAGCTGACTTCTTCGAATTTTAATCAACAAATACAGCCATACACTGCAATTACATGCAATTAATTGCATAAGGGAATGAAAAGGCAAGGAAATGAGAGTGCGATTTATGAAAGGAAAACAAGCATATCAAACAAGATTAATAACCTACCTAGGGCACTAGTGATAATCGGCCTTGTAATCATCCATTTCCCCGAACATTCTGATGCTCTCTATATGCTAGGTTTAATGTCTTTGTGGCACCAGAGTTTTAAAAAATAAAAAATCCAAGTTAAATTTTTAATAGAGCAATTTTATTTATGTTAAAGTAAGACTTTTTTAAACAGTTAACAAATGTTAGAATTTAATTTGAATGTTTTGAAATGTTTAGATCTAAATTAAACTTTCATTAAAAAACCTTAAGGTCTATTTATTGAGAAACCGAATTAGGATCTGATCCCAACTGCAACATAATTAATACAAAACTTTTTCGTAAACTTTGATTTTATGAAAACCAAGATCTTTTTAATTGTACAAAATGTTTAACACATAAACATGATAAACCATGAATCTAAATTTGTACCTTATTCTAAAGTTTGATCATTTTCTTGTCGTATTTTTCGAATCATTTCTGAAATCGATCTATCTCAACCACCGTAGTCACAGAAGTGTCTGATCTCTAATAACAACCACAAAATGAGTTGAGAGAACTCTATTAACTTTTACAAAGAGGGTTAGGAAGAAGTGCTAGCTCTATTAAAGCTTAATCCTATTTATAATAAGTTTAGGATAAATAGGTTTAGGATATTTTAGTAATTTAATTAAAATAAAATTTTAATTGAAATTACAAATAATTCTAATTAAATACCAGTTATGCCCAAATTAGGTTCAATATCTTATATTGATCCTTAGTTATTAAATATCTTGTATTTAATCATAAAGTTTCTCAAACTTTACAATCAAGTCCAACTTGATTAAAATAACTTTGCTCTCTTAAATCTATTCTTAATTTTAATTTATTTAATTCTAATTATGACTTATAATTATAATTTGTAATCATTGCCAACATATTTGGGAACCTAATGGGTCTTACATAAAGAATAGGTATTTATTAAATATCTCATATTTAATAAATACCTATTCTTAATAAAGTTTCTCAAACATTACAATCAAGTCTAACTTGATTAAAATAACTTTGCTCTCTTAAACCTATTCTTTATATGAGACCCATTAGGTTCCCAAATATATTGGCAATAATTACATAAATTAAAACTTTTTTTAATTTATCTTTAATTCTCCAATTAAACAATTTACAATTATAGATGAAGATTGACCTCTATCAATACATCATCACCACTTAAATATTTATGAATGTCTTTTTGACGTTATGTTCGGGCCACGGACTGAACAATTTTGGTAAGTAGCTCGACCATGGCCTAATCAACCGAGCCAAAATCGGGTGGAGCTGAGTGGGTCGGGCCAAAATTGGCATTCCTAGGAATGTCAAAGTGGTTTTAACTAATCTTTCCATGCATAAATTTTTCGTATAATTCAATCCTTTTATTATACAATGTTTCAATTAGACATAGAGCACGAAATTAATGTTTACTCTATTTTAAGTCCAGTTATATTAGTTCTCTTCCATTAACTATCGATTCAATTAATGACATTTGCAAACTATTTATAAAATATCATTCTACCTTGGCCAAGGATTTCTTAAATCAATACTAATCAAGAATAACGGAATATTCTCCCTAATTACTTTAGGGTGATGAATCCTATCTTGATCACACAACTACCTTCATATAGTTCATATTACATCCATTGACTATAGATTGACTGACTCATGATTAAATAGGTTATAAGTAATATCAAAACAAAGCAATCTCTATACATGATAACTTTGGTGAATTCAAGTCAAAGGATTAATTATACAATCATCACAATGAGAATTTCATAAACATACAAGTAATGTTTTAAATGGATTTCTCATATCGGGTCTATTTAGTGAACTTGTTGTCTAGTAAGCACTCACATGTTTGTTTAAGTGTCTCTAGCCTATAAGATCGACTACTTCCTTTATAAAGAAAAACATAACATGTGCTAGTTTTTTTTTGCATTTTATTAATGTCCAATGTTAATAGAACAATCACTAGGAACAACTTAGGAATAATACAAAAATGCAATTTGAATCTCATTATTATAATCTCATTATAATTTCATTTTCAATGTACAATTATCGCATGGACTTTATCATATATATCTAAAAATGTACAAGATGAAGAAGGCCTTTAAATATTTTGTCACTAAATTACAACCAAAGTGATTACCGTAAGACTTAAACTAACAATCTTCCACTTACACTAAGCCAATTGTTTGAGTATCATATACTATATCACCATACGACAATTATTCTACTCTTAGGGCAGTGGCTTAATGAGAGAATTCTATAAGATTTTCTATAGTAAGCACTTGCTTAAATCTTACAACTTTCATCTTCATTATCATCATAATTAAGAATATTTGCTTAAATACATCATTGGATCTTTGATAAAACCTTATCTCCTTTTACATACCCAATGGCTCTAATGTTCCACATTACATTATTATCTTGAACAATGCAATGAAATATACCAAGTTCTTTAAAGAACTTATTGATCCAATTAATCACTTCCACTAAATGAAAAATGAATAATGGCTTAATTAGCAACCATTGCTACATTGTAACCTTTCCAATCCTATATGATATTATTCTCAAGTAAAATTCACTTTAATTATGATTTACTTCTAAAGTAAATATCCTTATCTCCTTAAACTCAAATATCAACTCATACATAGAATAATGAATATCTTTAATATTTCAAAAGTATCTGATATCTCAAATACTGAACATCTTTATTACATTATCTATGTATTTAGACTTAGAATAGGTGAACAACATCCAATCTATTTTTGTAGATCTAATTCCCATAATTAAATTGATAACTTTTCCTATCTAATAAGAGTTGTTTTTAGACAACTACATTTTCAACAATTGAAAGTTAGAATTGTTGTTCTCTATGAGCAATATGTCTTCACATACTCCCACTGAAGAGGACAACTATACTCCTACTAACTTTCTTGTAGACAAGATAAATTCACAATCATCTCTAAAAAAAATCCTTTGAATTCATCATAAAAGTGAAACTTTTAATGTCTCGTAGTCTTTCAACTATACATCAAATGTATCTATAAAGGCAATAGTTCCAATTGGATGTATTTTCATAAGGTTTGAACCTTTCAAATTTCATCTTACTCCCACTACTTTTCTTAAGAACCATTCTCCTATAAGTATATATTAAAAAACAATTTGTTCAATAGACCTATAAGATTATATCCAACCTTTTGGATGTCTCATAACCTTTTATCACCCATTTTAATTCTAAACTTAAAAGATAATACATGCTTCAACTAAACATCACATCTTTAAATCATTAACTTTGACTCTTTCAAAGAATTAGCAATTCATATCTAATATGAAAATTTACTGATTGATTTAATTAGAAATAAGGTAAGTCATTGTACTAGACATCGTTATAGAAGAAATAATATTGTATCATACAATATCTTATATTATATTTTCCTCCTTACGTAAATCCATACTCTTGTGAATTTAGTTACGAAGGTATTCACTACAAAATCTCATTCTCTATAGATAATAAATGTAGCACCCCACTCCTGACGAGACCCGAACCTGACATCCACGGTGATATCCGAGCCCGTGACCCGCGAGGGTGGCGTACTAGAACATTCACTACCTTTTTAAAACTTGTATGACATTTTCTTTTTCTTTCAAAAACAATGGAGTGGGCAAAACAATCGTTAATTTGGCCCAATTTTTACAAAACATTTCCAAATATAACAACAATTTCACTCATAATCAATTTCAATCATAAATCAGCACTCAATAGTGCTCAGTCATTTATAAACAATTACATATAAACAATTGGGCCTAAGGAAAACCAAATCAATACACTAATGCAGATGTGAACGACACTGATCCCGACTCGATACTCTGTCTGGCTAGCGGTAGACATACTCCCGTGTCTCA
>JANZLD010320665.1:0-16802 GCA_026413575.1 Erythroxylum carthagenense
AGAAGTGCTACTTGTATGTGAATTTGAGAACTACTTGCTTGTGATGTGATAAACTGTGACACATGTGTTGATTGTGACGTATATACTGCTTATTTGTCACATATGCATTTCATACATGAATGCATACTCAGATAATAACAGTTGTGACTGGAGCAGCCACCGAGAGCTAAAAGTTCAACGATTGTATTTGGGCCTCGAGATTCACAGTGATATAAAGCCTCAGGCTCAACGATTAATGTGCCCATATTGGGACAGTCCAGGCGCTCAGTCACAATACCGTAATAAATTGGAAAAAGGGTCACATGAGTATTTCATATGCATTTGCTTACATATATTTGATTGAGTGAAAGACAAAATGCCTTATGCTTATGTGAAAATAAAATGTGTTACTGATGTGATCATGTGGTACTTATTATGTTTGTGAAATTATGAAATAATTGTGATATGCCTGATTGTTGCATGAATTGAGTGAACCATCAATGATGGTTACCTCACTGAGTTCGCAAACTCACCCAAAATTGCAACATATTTTTCAGGACCGAGAGTAGACTCTTAGCTTCAGAGGGACTTTTCGAGCCGTGTAGATCATTTTGGCGAGAGAAGTCATGGCTCAGAGGTCGGTCAGCTGGGACTTTTGGGATGACCTAGACAGATCTGCAGTATTTCTCCTCTTTCATGTAGCATATTGTACTAGGGCTTTGGAGTGATGTACAGACAGTGAAAACTAACAGATGTGTAAACTTTTGGTTTTTATGCAATGAAATGAGGAAAAAAAATTGGATTCAAAAAGTTTGCGATTTTTATATTAATGTTTTATTATGATGCCAAGTGGAGTGTTTGTAGTGATTATTCGTAGCTCACTCTTATCGGAGGATATGTAACGGAATGACTTACGGGCGTCCTGGTGTGTACCCTGCGGTAAGGGAACGCTGCATGCACAAACACGTAGCAATGAATATTCATGTAAAATTAATATCAAATAGTTTAAATATACCCAGCTCTTTTCTTAACACACAAAAACTATCTTCAGAGAGTGGCTTGGTGAAAATGTCTTCATTATCAGTATTGGCATGCAAAAGATCAATGGTTCTTTCTAAAATATGATCTCTAAGAAAATGATGTTTGATTTCTATATGCTTAGTCCTAGAATGATGCCTATGATTTTTAGAAAGAATAACAACACTGGTATTATCACATAATACAAGAATATGAGAAAAGTTTAGAGAAACATCCTGTAGTTAATGCTTCATCCTCTAAGAAATTGATAGTGACCACTTGTGCTTTTTCGATCAACTTTATCACCTGCATAATCTGCAACATAATAGCCCATGAGTTCAAATGAGTTAGTTTTTAAATAACATAATCTAAAATCCATGGTTTTATGGAGATATCGAAAGATTATTTTGATTTCTTGAAGGTGGCTTTCTTTTAGATTTGATTAAAAGCATGAGCAAAGACAAACACTAAGTATAATGTTTGGTCTTGAGCTTGTAAGATATAGTAGTGATATAATCATTCCTCTATATTTTGTCTCATTTATATCTTTGGCTTCTTTGTCTTTATCAAGTTTAGTTTTAGTGTACATGGCAATACCCATCGATTTGGCATTCTCAAAATGGTTTTTCTTCATGAGTTCCTTTGCGTATTTGTCTTGTTAATCAAGATTTCTTTTTTTGTTTATCTGATTTATAATCTGAGAAAGAATGATAATTCTCCCACATGCTTATTTCAAACTCCCCCGGTATTAATGCTGAGAATTCTTCACAGAAGGATGGATTAGTAGCACTAAATATTATGTCATGAATATATATTTATACTATGAGTAAATAATTTTCCTTTATCTTAATAAATAAGGTTTTGTTGACCTTTCCTCTTTCAAAGTTATTCTCAAGCAGAAAGTTACTTAACATCTCATACCATGCTCGATGAGTCTCTTTTAAACCATACAGAACTTTAAATAACTTCATCATATAATCTAGATGATTTTCATCTTCAAAACCTAAGGGTTGCTTAACAAATACTTCTTCGTTAATGTAACCATTTAAGAATGCACTTTTAACATCCATTTAGAACAACTTGAAGTTTCTATACCATGCAAAGGCAAGTACAATTCTAATCAATTCCAATCTAGTAATAGGTGCATAAGTTTCATCAAAATCAATACCTTCCTGTTGATTGTAACTTTGAGCTACAAGTCTAGCTTTGTTTCTTACCACCTTACCATTTTCTTCGAGTTTGTTTCAAAATACCCACCAAGTCCCAATGATTGACTTATTTTGAGGACGAGGTACTAGATTTCAGACTTTATTTTTGTCATATTGATTCAGTTCGTCTTTCATGGCTAAAACCTAGTTTTTGTTAGTAAGGGCCTCTTCAATGGTCTTTGTTTCTATTTGTGAGGTGAGAGCAACAAATTTGTTTTCGAATGTTGATTGCAGATCTCCAATATGTGTATTTTTAATATTTTAAGCTCGATATTCTGCAAGTTATGGGTCGTTCGCATAGTATCTAAGGTGTTGATCCCACGAGGAGGGTTAATCTAATCCTAAAATATAAGGCTAAAATGAATCGCAAAAATTCAAATTTAACTAAAATAAAACAATGATGCAATTCAATCAAATAACTCAATTCAAGAATTAGTCACAAAATATTAACAAATCAGCAAATTGCAACACACACATCAAAAATCTATTTAAAGAACTACCACTTGAGAGAAAGGGGAATTTTTACTTATCTTCAACATTAATCTAATTAATTATGAATTATCGGATTATTGGTCTGGGAGGATCCTAGGGTTGATTACTCTCTCTCGAGTTATAACCAATAAACCTAAATTATAAACCCTAATCAGATTATGAAAAATTGCAATTTCTCAATTCACAATTTATCCAAACCCTAGTTAGATATGAAATTTTCCACTAGACTACCAAAAACATATGTGAGATCTCTCTTCACACAATTACTGATTTGATTGATTTCTTATTCTTATTAAATCATCAAACTCTCATTAGCCCAATTTAATTATTTTTCATTCGATTCACCCTCTCAGTCTATCACCGAAATATGCAAGTGTAGAAATCAATCACAATGAATCCAAATAATATAATCAATCAGATTTTTATTGAATTAAAGATAAAAACAACCCGAAGGTGAGTTTAGGTATTCCTTAACGTTCATAAAATCCTATCTCAACCACTATCCCAATCCTATACATAAATAAAATTGAAATACACCGAAAACTAGATCTAAATGGATGATGGAAGCAACATCATCTAGAAAACTCCTGTTTCAAGAAGTACTTCATGCCGACTTTTACTCTATGACTCTCTTCCTTTGTCTCTTTTTCAATCTCTCAATGAACTCTCTCTAGGGTTTCTTGATGGTGGTTGAGGCAAGAAGCTCCCTCTCCTCTTTTGTCTTATTCCTTTTTTATACTTAATGTGCTTATGGTGTTGGACTCGGAGCTTTTCGTGAAAGATTTGAACCATTGAATGAGAAATTTGGTGATTACTTGCGAGTAAAGAACAAATAAATGAAAGTTCTTGACCAAGAATTTATAGGCAAGAGTGAAGTAGGGAATGAGAGTCGTGGATAGATTCATGATTTTCTATGGCATTTTGGTGGATAAGAGATTTTTGAAATTAAAAGAATTAAGGTGAAAGCTAGAAGTGAAATAAAAGCAAAAAATGAAATTGAATATGTGAAGTAAGTTGATGAAGGATATGTACATATGTGTATGTTCTGTTATTCGCGTTCATGGTTTAATCATAGATTATAATTTATTATTTTTATGGAGGCCATTGATTTGAAATGAAATTGAGAATGAAGAGTAAATGGCGTAGAAAAGATGATCTTAGTATGAGTTGTGTTAAGAAAAGAATTTGAAACAAATAGGTAGTTGATCTGGAAAATATTCACTGAGTGTGCTTCGGTCTGTTAGCTATAGCTTTTTCTCTGGTTATCCAAATGAGATGATTCTTAATTTGGATTAAAATAGAAACATATGGATACATTTCTTATGAAGACATCAAATTTCAATTCTATCTCTAAGAGTCTCAAAATTTTATGAAGTTAAGAATTGGGTGCAGTACGTTGGTGTATGAATGGAAATTTTGCCTTTGGACTTTAAGGGCAATTTGGGATTGATATAAATATATTTGAGCAAAGTTGCCTTATGGAAAGTTGTATATCATTTTTTTTCTTTCCAATGGTATATAGTATGAAATTTTGGACATGGGAATCAAAAGTTATGATCTTTACAAGTGTCTTAGTTTTGCTTTCGTCTCAAAATGACGTCATCATTGTCTTAGTATGACGTCAGCATCGTCTTAGTTTTGTTCCATCTTAGTTTTGCTTCCGTCTCAAAATGATGTCATCATCATCTTAGTAAGACGTCAGCATCGTCTTAGTTTTGCTTCCGTCTCAAAATGACATCATCATCGTCTCAGTATGACGTCAACATCGTCTCATTTTGGCCAGAACATCTTCTAGTCCAAATTTGATCCTCTAGATGATAGAATTGGTCTTTAAGTCTTCATGAGAGTTGTAGATATTGAAGTCCTCTTTCTATTAATCTAAAAAACATCTGAATACGAGTTCTATGCAAAAAAGTTATGAATAATTTTCCAATTTGTCTCATGATGTCAACAATTCATCTCATGACCTCAGCATCGTCTCATTTTGGCCAGAACATCTTCTAGTCCAAATTTGATCCTCTAGATGATAGAATTGATCTTTAAGGTCTTCATGAGAGTTTTAGATATTGAAGTCTTATTTTTATTCATCTAAAGAACATCTGAATCTGAGTTCTGTACAAAACGTTATGACCAATTTCTAATTCATCTCATGACGTCAGCAATTCGTCTCATGACCTCAGCATCGTCTCATTTTGGCCAAAACATATTCTAGTCCAAATTTGATCCTCTAGATGATATAATTGGTCTTTAAGGTCTTAATGAGAGTTTTAGATCTTGAAGTCCTATTTCTATTCATGTAAAGAACATCTGAATCTGAGTTCTATACAAAAAGGTATGATTAATTTTCCAATTTGTCTCATGATGTCAACAATTCGTCTCATGACATCAGCATCGTCTCATTTTGGCCAGAATATCTTCTAGTCCAAATTTGATCCTCTATATGATAGAATTGGTCTTCAAGGTCTTCATGAAAGTTGTATATCTTGAAGTATTCTTTATATTTATCTAGAGAATACCTTAATCTGATATCTGTAGTGAAAGTTATGACAATTTTCCCAACCTTATATCGTCTGATGACATCACTTCATCTCAAAATGACATCATTTTTTTTTCTGTTTTTGACCCTTCAGATGATCGAATTTGTCTCCAAGGCTTTTATTAAAGTTGTAGCTCTTGAAGTTGGTTTTTGAACCATCCAAAGAACACATCACCTAGAAACTTCTACAAAAAGTTATGCTAATTATCCCAAGATAGGTTCAATATGATTGAGGACAAAGCCATGTTTGATTCTTTTGACCATAACTTCTTCTATAAACACTCGAATGACTTGATTCTTAAACCATTAGATTCGTAAGATGTTGTTCTATATCTATGCCAAAAATCATATCCATCCGAAATGAATGGAGAAAGATTGAGTGAAAAAGGTGGGATGGATTCAATGAGTGTGCTCTTAAGTAATATAAACTGGTGTTATCCCACTGGACATACTTTAGTATTCTGACAATTTCGGGATCAGTAGAACTCCAAATGAGATGATTTTTAATTTGGGGTAAGCTAGAGATATGGAGCTACAAATGGTATGAAGAAAATAGAATCTAATTCAGTCTATAAGATGTTTAAAATTTAGATGGAAGTTGTACATAGTATACTGTTTTGGATGAGAGCAGTCCAAAAATGTTTGAAGTATATCTTTTGAATCACTGAACCAAATGGAATGGTTTCAGTGGTATTAGAAACTTAAGGCAATGGTAGACCTTTTTCTGGAAGAAAGTGTTATGTTAGATTGCTCAAGGGTATTTTGGCAAGACTCTTAAGTTTCAAAGAACATAAGCTTCTGAGGAAGGGTGAAATGGAATTTTTAAACTCATTAAGGACATAATTGGAAGAAGTATTGTCTTGCTTATAAATCAAGGAGGAAAAGTGAATGAGAAGATTCTAGAAAAGCAAAATGTGCAAATGAGAAAAGAGATAAGCGAGAGAAAACATGAAAAAGAATGAAAGAGAGAAAGAAGAGAAAACAAGCTAGGGTTTTAATTCCCTTAGCCTACAAGAGAGATTTTAAGGTTATTCAAGAAGAGCTTTCTTTTGAGCTAAAGATCCCTTCATTTGGTAAAGAATGGAGGTAAAATCATTTTGAATCCTTTGGATTTTTGGAAGGATTTTAGTTCATAGAGTTTAGAAAATGTTTGGGTTTAAGTAGTTTAGAACCAATTTTAGTGATTGTGCGTTGAGGGATTTTCAATTGAAAACCATATTGAGTGGAATTTTGTTATTGTATAAAGGGATCAAGAGAGACAAGAGGAACAAGGGAAGAATCATTTTGAGCAAGTCAAGTCTTTAAACAAGGAAATCAAGGTGGGTACATGTTTATGATAGAATTAGTAAGCCACTATTGTTTTCTTTCAATCAAAGAAGTTTTTTTTATTTCATTGCATCATAAGTGCTGCATTATTGTTTATGAATGATTTGTGAAATCTGTTATATGTTGGTTACATGATTTGAGTGATGTTTTTCAAAAGAAAAAGATCACAAAAGTGATATTTTTGAAAAGATGCATGTTTATGAAATCATGTTTCCAAGGATGATTTTCAAGATATACGTCAAGTATATGATAAGCAAGTTTTCAAGAAAAGTGCCTTTTTGGGGCAACAAGTTTACAAGTTATGAAATATGTGCTATGTGAGTTTGTAGTGGTCCCTTAAGTTGTGTTGCGTGCACGTTGACCCAAGTTAAAGGCTTCTCCTGCCTGCCCGCTAGTGACATGGAGCTCCTTCACGGACTCCTATAATTTGACGGCTACATAGGACCATTAAGTAAAAATGTGTAGTACATTCTGTTTCTGGATCCACCCGAACCATTCTGATGTGCTTATGTGCTCATGATATGTTTGATCAAGTTTGATGCATTCATGTTTTGCAACTTATGGATTTTGGCTGAAAGCCTAAGAAACATGCGTTTTATAAACTCAATGAAAGTTTTCTAAGACAAGTAAACTATTTTCAAGGTTTCTGCTTATCTTTTTAGTATAAACTTGTTACCCACGAGTTTTCAAGCTCACCCCCTCTCTATCCCCTCCTCAAGTATTTTAATGAGAAGTCAAGAAAGCAAAAGCATGAAGGAAATACTTTAGATTTGCTTACTTTGCATTTTTAGAGTTTTGATAGAGTTGTAATGTCTATAATGGTGATTTCGGATTATGATATATTAGAACTTGTAAGTCCCATTTTGTTTGAGGGTAATGAAGTGTAAATTATCATATTTTTCAGCTGTGAGAAATGCATTGAGAAGTATGATGGATGTAAATATTCATTTAAGTTATCGGATATTCACAAGTTAGTTGGGTTCTCGAAATGAGTCCCAACAGTTGTAGTATCAGAGCAAGAAGATGAATCGGTGATGTTCAAGGAATTTCCATAGGAGTAAGCTCACGTTCATGTTCCGAAGTTGGGCTCCAGAAGTGGCGCCCAACATTTGTGGTATCAGAGCCCAGTATTAGGATCTTACATGGGCAAATTTCAGGACATGTATCAATTGCAAAAGCGATTGTTAAAAGTTCGAGCTAATAGAATTAGTGAGAAAGAGGGTGTCTTGATAGAGAGTATGGTAAGGAAATATTGTGGATATTTAGCAATAAGAATATGGCGTAGCCCTATATGTTAGATAGATTTAGTAATTATGGTTATGTTAGCAAATAAGGCGACGGAATCTCGTTATGGATATGTATTCTGAGTTGATAGGGATGTAAAAAAGGGTTTTCATGAATTAACTGAGAAAGAAATAGAGACATTGGTAGAAATGACAAGATTTAAGGAGTACAAGTAAAGAGGCATTGAAAGGTTGAACTAGGAAGTGAACATGATTGTTTAATTGAGGTGATAACAGTTATGATTTAGCATAAGAACATGTCTGTGATGTTAAGTCAGAATGTCATGATAATTAGGGATCAGTGATTTGGAATTGAGTAAGGATATGCGTATGGAAGATCAAAAAGATTACAATAGGAGAATGAGATAGAAATGAGGAAACAGTAGAGGGAAAATGCAATGGACATAAATGACTTATCATGAGATGAAAGAAACGATAGGTAGTATAGAGAAAGTTAGAAATGCATACAAGATAAAATTTTATGAGATTAAGGAAAAGATGAAGAATTAAATGAGAAGAGTTGATGCAAATGTTGTCAAAGACCAATAAAGATTAAAGCATCAATTGTGTGAGATATAATTTGGAAATTGTAGGA
Organism: Erythroxylum carthagenense; assembly: GCA_026413575.1. Classification (NCBI taxonomy): domain Eukaryota; kingdom Viridiplantae; phylum Streptophyta; class Magnoliopsida; order Malpighiales; family Erythroxylaceae; genus Erythroxylum; species Erythroxylum carthagenense. The sequence continues at coordinate 8,437 of JANZLD010320665.1, forward strand.
AATAAACCTCTGGATAAAATGGGATGAATTTGAGATACGCACCTATAATGCGAAGACAATACCAGGTGATTGATAAAGATTGTATAATTGAACAGCATAGATGATTGTAGCAAGAAATCTTTTTCAAAGAAGAATTTCATTGAACTAGGTTAAGCAAGTCAGATAGTTTTATATCAAGAATGATCAATGAAGAAACTAATTAGAAATGATTATGAAATGATTCAAAAGTGAGTATGGGAGTCTCATTCCTGATGGAAACTCAGGCATGAAATGTAGGATATGCTACTGAGAGCATTATGTTTGATGTAAAGTATCTAACTATGTGATTGGATTCCCGAAATTGAGGTGATATTATTGTAAATATGTGGAGATCAGTCAAGTGAGAATTTTGAGGATGAAATTTCTTTTTAGAGGGGGAGAATTGTTGGACCCTGAGCTTTTCGTGAAAGATTTGAACCATTGAATGAGAAATTTGGTGATTACTCACGAGTAAAGAACCAATAAATGAAAGTTCTTGACCAAGAATTTATAGACAAGAGTGAAGTAGGGAATGAGAGTCGTGGATAGATTTATGATTTGCTATGGTGTTTTAGCGGATAAGAGATTTTTTAAATTAAAAGAATTAAGGTGAAAGCTAGAAGTGAAATAAAAGCAAAAAATGAAATTGAATGTTAGGACCCGATCTCGAAACCCCAACCGAAAAACGGAAAAGGGAAAGCGAAACCAAAGAATGGATCCTAAATGAAAGAATGGATCTTAAAGCCAAAAGTGGCCCAAAACAAAGACAAATCACAAATCGAATCGGAATCAAAAGTGCAAACATATCGAAGGCGAATCGAAATTGGAAAGCGAATTTGAAATCGGAACAAACAAAGGCGGAAACAAAAACTGAATCAGACATCTGAACACAATTATCTAAGAAAAGCGTCGCGTTGGAAACCTTAGACTAAACCGGTCTCCACCAATCAAAACCGGTATAAATTTTTTTTCTTTCTTTCTCATCCTATCCATCTTTATTCAATCTTAAACAAATCGAACAATATAATTTCCCCTTTTTGGAAACTCATCCTTAAAACAAAAACTCAATTTATTCGATTCTTCTTAATAATGCAATACCTCATTCTCATCTTTAAAACAAAACATCTATCTTATTCTTATTTTTCTTTTCTCTTTTGCCAATAACACTTATCCATATACTACCATACAAAAAAATCGGGCAGCATAATGGCTGTATTTTTACAAACAAAAACCTGCAAATAGTTTAAAACTCACTTCTATAAACCAGCTCAATCAAACCACACAATTCCTCGGACCTCCTGTCCGGAATCCAAACTCAATCCAAATCACATTGTCCATATCCAATTCACATTCATTTCTCAATTCAATATACAAATCATAAATCATCATACACAATTTCATAATTCAAGTCCTTATACAAATTCATAATTTGATCAAAACACAACCCAATCACATTCATATACAATTCTATAACTCAACTCAATATACCAATTTCATATACCATATCCATGTACAATTTCATACTCAAGTTCGGAATTCTTTTTCATTCCGAAATAAATACACTACAAACTTTAATGGCATTCCACGCCATATACAATACCAATAATTTCAAATACATAAAACACAAAATCGAACAAAGTCTTGACTTCTTTCATCCGATCTCCTGCTCGATACCTGGAGATGGGGATGAAAAGGGGGTGAGCTTATAGCTCGTGGATAACATGTTTATAAATTGAACAATAAGCAAAAGCCATTTCTTAAAACTTTTGCCATCTTATAAAGGATTTCACAATAGAAATTTCATCGAATGCTTATTTCATAAATTTTTCAACTTTTCAAAACATTTATAAACAATTCCCAAAACTTTCACAGTTGAAAACCTCACTTTCTCATTTCTCGAAAATCTCAATTTTTCTTTTCACAAATCATGAACAATTTCAAAGACATGAATGCATCACATCACAAACAAAATCAAAAACATATAACATATCATAATGGTTTGGGTTGGTCCAAAATGGAACGTACTGCACATTCCCGCATTGCGGTCCTGTGCAGCCGTGAACAGAACGTACTACACTTTCCCGCATAGTGGTCCAGTGTAGCCGTGAACTTATGGGAGTCCGAAATCAGAGCTCCAGTGCCACTAGCGGGCAGGCGGGCGAAGCCTATAAAAATAAGACAAGTGCACTTGACTCTAACTTATGGGACCTAACCAAACCCACATAACACATTTTCATGCTTGAAAATCAGATTGCCCGAAGGCACATTTTGAAATATTAAATTTTTATATCATGTCATAAACAAGCATAATGTGACACATATTTCACATATCAAAATCTTAATTCATTCAAACACAAAAATGCACAAATCATAGCAATTTCTTAAAATCATAATTTACATAACCATTTTTCAATCAATCAATGACAAAGAATGCAACAATTTTGCAATTTATCAAAATCATAAATCAAATAAATTCCCATTCATTCAAGCAACGAAATCATTAATTTCTCAAATTATTCAAAACATTTGAATAATCATGAATTCCATAATTATTTCAATTTCTTAAAATCATTCCAAAAGCATTGAATTTTTAATCATTCGAAAATCATAATTTTCAAACATTAACATAAACAATAATTTGAAAACATTTGCTTCTTGATTTTTCAAAATCACATAATTAGCTTATAATTCAAAATATAAACATATTACCTACCTCAATTCCATGCTTGAAACTTGTCCCAAGCATCAATTCTCCAAAGCCTTTCCTTGATTTTCCCTAATTCAATAACATAAACCCTAATTAAATAACCATCCAAAATTGAATCAATTAAACCATGAAATCACTAAAATTGACTTGAGAAATCACAAACCCAAGCCATTTCCAAGGTATCTAAACCAAAAACTCATTAAAACTCAAAGGTCAAAAATCATCTCTTACCTTAATCATCACCATTTTCGAATTTTCTTAGCTCCATAGGAAGGTCTTGTGCTCCTCCACCTTTTTCTCTTGACACAACATCAAAATCTTCCTTGAAACCCAATAAAATTGAAACCCTAGCTATTTTTCCTTCTTTCTCCCTTCACCCATCCGAAATCTCTTCTTCTCCTTTCTTTCTCTTCTCCTTTTGTTCTTTTCTTTCAAAAGTTTCGGGCTTCTCCACTTAAAAATGACAGCCACCCTTGACATGTCCTTTAATGAGTGATAAATGACCAAAAAGCCCTTCCTTATAAGCCTTGTAACTTAACTCTTTAAGTAGTCTTCCCAATTTGCCCTTAAAATTCATTTGAAATCATGTTTACTTTAGGACATTTTTCTAACCATCAAATTGAAGGAATTTGCCAAAACTTCTTTCTAGAGAAATGTTCATCATTGTCTTAATTTCATAACGCCACTAAAATCATTTAATTTGGTGCACTACACCAAAATTTATACTCCAAACATTTCGGACTATTCTTATGCTAACACATTTTCCAGCGATTTACTTCCATCCGAAAATTGACATTCTTAAAGACCAAATTGAAACTCAAATTCTTCATAACATTTGTATCCCTATTTCTCTAGTTTAATCCAAATCAAGAATCACCTCATTTGGATTACTAGGGCAAAAATTATGGCCAAAATACTTTCAAAATTTTCTAATCCAAGACTGAACACTAATCCGAACTTCAATTCAGAAATTGAAATTCTTAGGGACTAAATTGAAATTCAATGTCCTTAGATAACTTGTAGCCCCAAGTCTCTATTAGATTTTGCATTAAGAATCAGTTCAATTGGATCTCTACACATCAAGAATTTCTCAAAAGACTGAACCATGTTCAGAAAATTTTTCAACTCACTTTGATTAAATCAATTATCCTCAATTTATTCTAAAAAATTTATAGATTTCCTATAAGAATGTAGATAATTGTCTTAGGAATTCAACGCTTCAAAAACCAAGTTAATCGAGTGTCGGACGGAAAAGTTAGAAGCAAAATAGTGAAATATGTTCAGAAAATTACCTTTCTTAAACAAATAGGGAAAGTCGCGATTGTGCACGTGCACGACCGCGACATTCAGGTGGTCCAGCAGAGTCGCGATCGTGCACATTCCAGTGATCTGCAGAGTTGCGATCGTGCGTATGCACGACCGCGACATTCAGGTGGACTTGCGACTTTTTCTTCTTAACCGACGTCTCAACTTTTAAACCCCATATCTTTTGACTCAAAACTCCAAATTTTACATATTGGATATCAATAGAAAGCTAAAAGAAAGATCTACAACTTCCATTTAGAACTCAAAAACCAATTTCATCTCTAAAGGGGTCAAAAATCCACTCAAATTTTCTGCCCAAAATGCCATCCTAAAACAGCAACTCAACTTCCATAAATCATAACTTCCTATTCCATGGTCCAAAAATTCTATACTTTATATCCATGGAAAGATCAGAACATAATCTAAAACTTTCATGAAGCACTTAAAGGTAATTTCAACCTCTAACTAGGTCAATTTTTTAATCAAAGTTTCTGCCAGAAATTTGTCATCCTAAAACAACATCCAAACTTCCAAATTTCATATCTTCCAATTCTCACATCCACAAATAACATATAATACATCATTGAAAAGCTATAAAAATCTTCTATGACTTTCATGAAGGCCATTTAACCTAATTCAAACACATCAGTACAGAAATTGGCCTTAAAGCAGTAGTACACACAAAATTACCCTTAACTAACACTTTTAAAAACAAAGTAACATAGCCTTAACTTCGGAAAATTATAACTTTCAATCCCGATATCGAAAAATATCAAACTTTATAGCTACAGAAAGCTTTCAACATATTCTACAAGTTTCATGAATATCAATTTCTCAAATTCTGCCTAAATCAAAAAGTCAACTCTCTATGCCCAAAAAGTCAACTTTCTTAATTCTTCAAATTCTCACACTTTCACTATTTATTTCATGTTTTTCAACTCTATTTCAATCAACTCATATTCTTGACTCTTCTTTTTCTTTTCACACAAATAAGTCACCAAAAATTTCCTCATTTAATGCCCCTTTATAATTCAAAATTTTCAAGAAAATTCGGGGTCCAACATTGAATATGTGAACTAAGTTGATGAAGGATATGTACATATGTGTATGTTCTGTTATTCACGTTCATGGTTTAATCATGGATTATAATTTATTATTTTTATGGAGGCCATTGATTTGAAATGAAATTGAGAATGAAGAGTAAATGGCGTAGAAAAGATTATCTCCTTTTCAAGTTCTAAGGCGGTGATTTTTCTTCTAACTATTTTACCTTATCGGAACCATTTTTGAGCAGTGTACTTTCTAATTTAGCTACTCATTCTTTTATAACTTCCTTTTCAAAAACCTTTTGCTTATAGTCAACCTCAAAGGACATATTCTTGGTCACTAAATTTTCATTCGCAGATTCCAATGATTTAATCTTACTCTTCAAAGATGCATCATTGCTATTGAATTTCTCAACTTCTTTGAAATACTTTATTGTCAACCTTCTGTACTAATCATACAATTTTTGATATGCCTTTTTAAATTCATCAACTTCAATATCAAAGTCAAAATAATATACCTCATTGTCTCTTGATTCAGCCATGAAGAAAACTTTGATGACTTCTTCTTCAAAATTTTCAAAATCCTCATCTGACCAAGCTGCAGTTATTGCTTGCTTTTTGAATTTTTTCTTCTCTGACTTGTCCTTTTGAAGAAGAGGACATTTTGGTCTTGTGTGTCCAGGCTTCTTGCAATGATAACATATGAGTTGATTGTTTTTTGTATTGCTATTGTTGCTGTTACCTTTTGATAGGAACTTGTTGTTTTCAACTTTCTTATTTCCTTCCCTTTTCTTCATCAGCTTCCTTTTATAGAAATGGGTATATTTTTTGACCATAAATTTGAACTTGTCATCTCCATCTATTTGCAACTCACTTTCATCACCATTTGATTCTTCAGTTACTTATAGTGCCATTCCTTTTTTGTAGAAGGATACTTCATCTCGTTGAAGTTTGGTTTCATGGATCATGGGATTTCCTCATAGCCAGTTAAGTGAAATAGTGTCTAGATCCTTTGTTGTTTCTATAGCTATCACCTTAGGTCTCCATTCCGTTGGTAGTGGCCTCATAATCTTCATTACGAGCTCATCACTGGGTTATATCTTTCCCAAGTTCTTTAAGGCTATGATGATATTGTTAAAACGTTTGAAGAATTCGTCTATGGTCTTCCCATATTTTATGTCGATAGTTTCGTATTGATGTACTAAAATATTTATTCTATGCTTCTTTACCTCATACGATTCTTCAAATATAACTTGTAGTTCGTCCCACATTTCCTTAATTGTAGAACAGTAGGATATTTTCTCATATTCTTCTGGAGATAATGCACAGATTAGATGATGTTTTGTTTAGCATTTAAGTGTTCATTTCTTCTATCAGCATCAGTCCATACTTCTACGTTATCTAAATTGGGAAGTGTAGCTCCAACTATAATGGTTTGCCAGACTTTAATATCTATATATTGGAGATAAATTTTCTTCTTTCTTTCCAGTATGAGTAGTTATTTCCATTGAAGTAAGGAGGCTTTGTGATGACTGTCCTTCAAAACTTTTCATATTGTTTACCTTGATCTATCACGTGCTATAAAATTTAAAAAAAAAGTAAAACCTTACTCTATTACTAAATAATAAAACAAAAACATGTAAGATGGGGGGTGCATTGTGTGTGACTTAAAATTTTTTTCGCAAGTTACACTCAATTAGTATAAAGACTTGGGCCTGTTAAAATTAAAACACTAGGAGCCTGTCAGATGATAGTACCTATTAATCGACAAGGCCTTATTAAAGTATAAGTCCTATTGATAACAATCAAAAGAAAGGCACTTGTTAAAATGAAAGGAACTACTAACAAGTTGAAAATAGAAGGGATCTATTATAAAAGTGAAGGAGCCTCTTACTGAAATGAACACACACATAATATAATGCAAAAACATAAAAGATAAGGAGAAAGAGAGAGAGAGAAGAAGGATGTAGTTGATTTATACTGGTTCGACTTAAAACCCAAGCCTACGTCCAATCCCAAGTATCTAACTTGAGAGTTTCACTATAAAATCAAGTAGTAATTTGACACGCCTCTCCAAGCTTATAAGTTAATATTTTTCAAGGTTCTTCAACCTTCCATACTAGTAGTATTTCACTAGCCCCTACAAACTTTCAAACAAAAATTGGAGTTTGCTTGATATAAGCTTCAGTAGTCTCTCATCAAAATTTTACTTTCTAACATACAAGAGAATTTTTATAAAGATATGACTTTCAAGAATGTATATGCTTATGATGAATTTTGACAATATAGCTTCACAATCTTTTATATCATTTCACAGTTGCATTGACTTTTCCTTAAATAAGTTACTTCACTTATATCCTTAGTCAATTGGATTGATTTGAGTTTGAATAACTTTGATGTCATCTTTACCAAAAATCTTATAGTAATCACAAAGTTAATATATGACCTTCATAATTAGTAGGATCATTTTGAATAAACCATCTCTAATAAGGTAAGTTCGTAAAGATGGTTTTTGTAAGAAAGAAAACGTATTTCTTATAATTTTATTTCTTTTTGAAAATTAGACTGTTAATTGTACAAGGAAATAAATTTAATTTGAATTTTGAAATATTATACAGTTATCATCAAAATCATTAAAAAATAAACCTAGCTAAAACAGTTGAGTCTTGGATGAGAGAAGTCATTTTGGCAAAGATGAGTACAGTACTTTGGTATAAAAATGTCAATTGCATACTTTTTTCTGGGAAATAAAAATCGCTGCAACTATTTGATTCACCTCAATACCAAGTAAGACATCAAGCCCATATCAGCCATCTAAAACTAAGAAATCATAGCCTCCCTAAAACTCACTATCAATTTTGGATTATTGCCAGTTAAAGTTAAATCATCCACTTACTAGCATACAATGATAATATTACCACGTGGATTAGATTTTATATACAAAGTATGCTCATAAGGTCACTTCTAAATGCCATGATTAACAAAATAAGAATCAATGTGAATACACCATGCCCTAGGCGCTTGTTTTAATCCATACAACGCCTCTTTTAACCTATACACCTTTTCTTCTTCCCTCTTTATTAAATAAGCTGAAGGTTGTTCATCATACATCTTCTCCTCCAGAACACCGTTAAAAAATGCAAACTTTACATCCATTTGGAATATTTTCAGCTATTTTGGGCAGCAAGTAAAAGTAACTGTAACATCCCACCTCCTACTGGAAGGGTAAAATAGGAAATTTGTCATAGGATGGGATTGATAGGGAATAATTAGTACTGTTCATGCATAAT
>JANZLD010322884.1:0-16778 GCA_026413575.1 Erythroxylum carthagenense
GATGATAATCATGAGATGTTTTGAATAAAGTGAAGTGATGATTTGATGAACTTCTATTGGTAGTTGAAATTAAGTACCCTTAAAGAAGTAATCCAACTGAATTGATGGACTTTGAATATAAATTGCCATTACTTATAATTGAAATGTTATGGGAAAGAAGGATTAGTATTTGAATGGATAAGAATGATGGTGTATTAGCTAAGGAAGTGAATTTGAGGCAAAGTTCCAGTTTTTCATAAGGGTAAGATTTGTGTTCAGGATTCAAGGGAAATTCTGGAAAAATATAGGTAGATTTGTGTTTAGGATTCAGTTTTCCGACGCTGTAAAGCTTGTAATTTTTGGATATCGGAATGAAGAGATATGATTGTTACAAGTTGGGATGCTACTTAGGATTTTTTGTGTATGACAGCTATGGTTATTGATGGGAATTGTGGTTTTGATGAACCAAATGAATTAAGAATTGAGAGTTTGATGAGATAAATATGTTGCTTGAGTTTTTATGAAGTGTTTGGCGATTGGAATAAGTAAATTTTGCAAGATTATAAGTATTTATAATGTTAGGTTGAAGATTGGAGGCTTTGGAGAGGCATTGGAGGCTTTGGGGAGCCCCAATGTCTGTTAAATGGACATGGGTGTCCATTTAACGAACATTATCGGGTGTAAAAATACCCCTTGGCCAGTCAATATCCATTAAACGGACATGCATGTCTGTTTAACGGACTTTCTCAGGTCATTTTGGCCTCCTTCACCCGATACCTGTCCGTTAAAAGTACATGGAAGTCCGTTTAACGGATATCTACGAGAAAGATGATGATTTTTGATGCTGTTAGAGGCCGAATAGCATTTTGTAGTCTTCATAAAGTTGTAGGTATCGAAGTTGTTTTTCCAATGGTCTAGGAACGAAACTAATCCTACATTTTTGGTGAAAGTTATGACAATCACGCCAAGACATGTTACTGCATGATTGAGGTTATGAACATGTTAGATTCTTTCAGTTATAAGTCCCTCATCCGACCTCCGAATGAAGTGATTCTTGAAGCGATGGATTCCTAAGACATGCATTTATCTCTCCATGAAATTTAGTAGCTTTTGGTTTTTAGATAAAAATGTTTGATTGTAAGAAAGTGAGAGGTCAGTTTAGAGAGCATGATTGAGGTATAAACACGCTTTGGAATTTTAAGTATATCTTGAGCTGTATAGCTCCGATTGAGGTGATTCTTGCTTCAAAACAAAATAGAGGCTTAGAGATATGATTTCTTTGAAGAATACAAATTGAAATTCTTGTTTGAAGATTTCCAAATTCTGTTCACAATTAGGAGAAATGAGTTTGAGCATGGTGACTAATTTTATGTGGGCACGCCATTGAACAAATTATGAGGGAAATTATTGGGATTTTATGAGAATGAAAATGAACCGATGATGGTCAAGGTTTACGACATCTGAAGTTGGGATCCGCAAGTGAGGTCCAACAAATGTGATATCAGAGTAAGCTCAAGTTTCATGGTTTCGCAAGAGTTGGGCTCCGGAAGCCAACGAGGTCCAACAGTTGTGATATCAGAGCAAGAATTCGATGTTGGTTAGAGAGATTACAAGGACCCAGGGTCAGTATTATGGTATTCAAGGGTTGGGTTTCAGAAATCGGTCCCAACAATTTAATAGGATTCCTAGTAAGGTAGTTCCTTAGACACCTTATAGACTGTGGACAGGAAGGAAACCTAGTTTACAATGATTTTACATTTGGGGTTGTCTGGCAAAAGCAAGGCTGTATAATCCACATGAAAAGAAGCTTGATACGAAAATCGTTAGTGATTATTTCATCAACTATCTTGAAAAGTCAAAGGGCTATACATTTTATTATCCTAATCATAGTTGAAGAATAGTTGAGTCTAGTGACGCTCGGTTCATTGAGAATAGTCAGATCAGTAGGAGTGGAGAACCAAAAAAAGTGGATATTGACGAGAATCGAATAGAAACTATTCCAAGTCGAGTAGACACTACCATATCAAACATGATTCCACCAGCTGTTATTCCTCTTATTACATCATGGATAGGCAACATACCGGAACAACAAATTAATGTTCTAATACCAAAAAATTGAACATATTAATGTAGAACCAACTAATGATGTTTAAGTTACAAATGATCTAGTGATGCCACAAGAAGTAGCATTACGAAGGTCTATAAGGCATAAAAGACCAACTATTTTGAGTGACTATGAAGTTTACTCCCTTAAACATGAATGTGACTTGAGCATTGATAAAGATCTAGGCTCGTTTAGACAAGCCATGGAATGTGACAATTTTGAAAAGTGATTCAACACTATGAAAGAAGAGTTGAAATCAATGGATGACAACAATGTCTAGGAATTAGTTAAGTTGCTGGAAGGTCCAAAGCAAATGGGTTATAAATGGGTCATTAAGACCAAACATTATTTACAAGGAAACATTGAAAGGTATAAAACCATACTTTTTGCCAAAGGTTACACTAAAAAAGATGGTATTGACTATAAAGAGACCTTATCTCCAGTTTCAAAGAAGGGCTTTTTAAGAATTGTTATGGCCCTGGTGGCTTATTATGATTTAGATCTTCACCAAATGGATGTAAAGACCGCTTTTCTAAATGATGACTTGGAAGAAGAAGTTTATATGGATCAACTAGAAGGTTTTGTGACCACAAGAAAAGAACAATTAGTGTGTAAATTGAAGAAGTCAATATATAAATTAAAGCAACCTTCCAGACAATGGTACATTACGTCTTATGATTTTGTAGAAAACACCATTGATTTATGCATCTATATAAAGGTTAGTAGCAACAAGTTCATTATATTAGTTTTATATATTGACGATATCCTTCTTGCCATGAATAATATGGATTTGTTAAATGATGTCAAGAATTTTTCTTTCTAATAATTTTGAAATGAAAGATCTGGGTGAGGCATCCTATATGATAACAATTACATAATTACCCACTTAAAGTTTTCTGAATTGATTTGATTGTGTGATATATGAAAGGAATCATGTTGTATAACTTGTAACCGCCAGGATCCCATTGTCTTAATTCAATTAAGGATGAATTGATCAATTCCATATATTGTGTGCAGTTAAAGTTTTATTGTTGAATCACCAAATTGTAACATGAGCTAAGTGGGAGATTATTAGATTATTTAATAACCTATGTAACTTACAGATTTGAGTCTTATGAAAAGTACTCAAGATAATGGTTATTGGGTATTAAATAATAGATCTCAATTGGGTCATAGAACCTTTCCCTCTCTCTTTTAAAATACACCAACATGATGGTTGGTGAAAGACTATATAAGTTTTAGAAAACTTATGAATGCTTAATCTAAATCATTATCTATACCATTGAAGATAAAACTAAAAGAAAGAAGAAGAGAGAGAATCAACATCTTACAAAACATTCATGGATACAGGTATGCCAAAATTAATCAATCCATTAAATGTTTTACACAACTAACTTAACAAAATGAAGATTGGACATGCTCGATTATAATGTACGTTGAAAAAGGAGAACTTACGGATGAAAAGCGTAAGCTCGAAAGCTGTTAATAGGCAAAGAAACTTGTTATGTTGTGATCAGAGGATATTTATACATGCTATCTTTTATACTAACTTATTTGAGATGTTTTAGTACTATAGGAGTACAAAAATCTTGAAGGAACTTTATAGGAGATCTTGGTAGTCATATTAAGGAATAATAACTTAATTCACAGGATCTAAATAGTATGTTACTTCGAACTAACCCCAAAGAAGGACTCCATTGAATATGTAAAAACCTAAGACAATTTCTAAAGACACGCTCTTTACCATAATTATATATTACATAACAATTTCTAATCCTACTTTGTTTGATTAGTAAATAATAGACATGTTAGGGCCATTTTCTCTTATTAATAAGCAACATAAGTTCATCTTTATGGTTATTAATTACTTCATCAAATAGGTTGAGGTGGAATCTTTTGCAAAGGTATACCTAGGAGATTCGAAAATTTTAATAGTGTTAATATTATGGGCATAAATGAAGTTTCCTATCTTGATACTCATAAATAACATATTGTACTTTACAAGTAAAGTTTTTAAACTTCCATATTTGTGCCAACATTAAATAGAAGTTCTCTTTAATTTCAAATCTCAGATGAATGTTTTAATAGAGGTAACAAATTATGGGACATTAAAAGGACCAAGCATAAGAGTAAGTTAAATTATAGGTAGTTGGCCTGAAGATTTTCATAACATACTACAAACCTACATAGCCATCCATAAGACATCTATAGTGGAATATCCTTTCAATTTCACATGCAGAGCATTTTATCCTCGCTGATCTAAAGTTCTCAAATAATTAGGTATTGGGTTTCAATGATAAGCAAAATGGAGACCATTTGCATAATAAGTTAAACTTTGTTGAAGATAAAATGGAAGAATTAAGTGAGAAGAGTAGGATTTACCAAAAAGGTTTAGGTTGTTCAACATGAAGAAGACAAAAATGTCAAGATTTGCACTAAGGAAATTTACTCTTAAAAAGAATGGATACAATGGATAAAAGAGGTTTAAGAGGAAAATTTGTTCAAATTAGATTAGATTGTTCAACATAAAACAAGTCACTAGAGCAAGAATAGATGGATTTAAAGAACTTAATGGAATAAAATAACAATAATATGGAATGGGAAGCATATAAGACCTATTATAGTTAAATTTCAATTTATTTGCTATAGAATGGGAAGCATATAAGACCTATTATAGTTAAATTTCAATTTATTTGCTATTTTTATTCTTTAGAATTTATCCATTTATGTTTCTAAATATTTGAATAAATTCATAAGTTATGTTTTAAAAGATGCAATCCCATATTTGTCAACTTCCAAAGAATAACCAAACTTAAGCAAATATGGGATCTAAACTAAATTTTCAAAGCTCTAGGTGACAAAATGGTAAGTGTATAGTTGATATATAATTTTAATGCTATTAAAATTTTCTCTTTTACAAATATATCACCCACCAACTTAGAAAATCTACATATTTTTAGTAAGTAATATAATGGATAATGGTAATCTCATGAAGAAGTAATTTGGATAGAATTTTAATAATGGCAACAAAAATAAATCATAAGACAATTAATCAAAAGAAAATGTAATCAAATAACTATTCTTAGATGAGTACCTCCCTTAATAACACTTTTGATTTTACAATTTAATTAACCTAAAATGAATATATTCTCTAGATAGTAGGACTTCCTACTCTCTCGAGCTATAATAATTTACATTGCATTTTGTTAACTCGTATTTATAACTATACTAACAAAACATTGAATGCATTACGTTTTTTAAAATCCTATAAATGATTTTGTCGTAACACAATGAAAATCATATAAGTCTCCCTTAAGCACTATGTTCAACCCCCTTTACTAAAGTTATGATCTAGTCACAAGCAAGCTCTATAGAACCATCTATAAGTGAATTAAAATCAAATTTAGATGTCAATATAAATAATTCAGTATAAGAACAACAAAAATAGCTTATAAAAATGTATCTTATATAATAAATTAAATTGAATCAATCCATTAAAAAATAGTCACTTGGTTATCCTTATCTAAACATAAGAAAAGAGTTTTGCCACAAAACACATTTGAAACAATGAAATCATAAAAAATAATAAAAAATAATAATAAAAGTACTTATAGATAAAACTTTCTAATTTTACCATTTGATATATTAAGATGATATCTAGATCATAAGTATCTAGAAAAAATAGATTAAAAATCAATTACTTAAAGGTTGAAGAAGTCTTATGATGGTTAAATATGAATTTTAGAGAGAAAAAGATATTTTCTAAAGACATAAAATATTATAAAAATTAAGTTTTCTCCCTTTAAAATGTTTTACTTTAGGTACGTTATATTTTACCGATGGTCATGGCTTAAATTGTGGGCCTTTAATGTGTCTTTTGGGTGATAGATATTGCCTTTGGCAGGGCCTTGTCTCTAAGTAATAGATCTTAATATTTTCTTGAAGATGGATACGTTGCATGTAGCATGATTATGTCTCCTACACAACTGTTGCTTAGGCCATATCACATGCAGCACTTGATCATATTAGGCAATAGACTATAAGACAAGCTTGGGCCAGATCATATTCATCCAAAATTGTGAATTTCTTCATTTTTTTCTTATAATTATCTTTAATTCTTCAATAATATCATTTCAATGTCCAATTTGCATAATTACCTAAACAGATAATAAAAACTAAGTAAAATAAAGTAATGTAGCCTTAAACAAGCAAAATACTTAAGTAAACATGTGCATAATTCGTTCACATCAAATATCATCATACTTAAGATTTTGCTTATCCTTCAGTGGATCAATTTCATCATTTTTAACTTTAAAATGTAGCATTTCTAATAAAGATTTAACATTTCAATTAGAATAATCAAGACTATCCATCATCATTAAGTTGCACTACTCATTAATTAGTTAGGCTTTTAAATACTTGTATTAAGTCATAAAACAATTCAATTTACATCAAATAATACTTCAAAAATTAACTTAATTTATAAAATTAAACATAATGTATATATTATACATTCATAAAAAAGATGTTTCGACTTTTAAACTTTTTAATAACTTGTTAATATAAAAATAAACACTGAACTTTAAATTAAAAAAGAAGCATTTAGAGGCTATTTAAAAATTCTTATAACCTTTTGATGCAAAAGGAAATACCATGTGATGAGTGCTCTCGTTACTCATTTAGGTTATTATTTCAAAAGTTACTATAACTACTCTTTAACTTCAAAATTGGTACGTGAGTTAAAGCTAGTATAGTGAATTTGTTTATAGTCACTTATTCAATTTTATTTTTTTTTATTTTCAATATGATACTAAAATATTTAGAAATAATTAACATCCAAATCAAATATATGTCTAAAATATATTTAAAAATATTGCAACGCAAATGAAGTATCCATTCTCATGATTAATAGAATAAATTAGAACTAAGTTATTATCAATGCTCGCAACTATTGGCCTTAAGTTATTGAATCAAAAAATAATCAAACTTATAAATATTTCATAGCTATAAATCTTCTTTCAAAATTATTATATTTTAAGCTAACTAAAATAAAATTAATAAAGGTAATGATAATAAAATTAATAAGCATAATAACTTATGCCTATATATCATCAATTATCTCTCTATACTTGATTTATATATTAGTTCTCAATATACTAATATAAAGAATACAAATTAAATATCAAGGATACTAAATAGAAAGGGAGGATATAAAAACATATAAGAAAATTCTTTATCTTCTGTTATCATTTGTTGACAAACTTATTTATGATAATCATTTAGGATTACGTATACCTTATAAACAACCATAGTTAAAGAGAAAAAATGGAAATGGAAATAGACATTAATTGAAACCAACATAAAGTACTGAACATAAATAAAATGACTATAACTAAAATAAAAAAGAAAATAGTTAGGATGTATGACGGAAAAGCACACTATCGAAATATATATGCCACAAGGAAAAGAGAAGAGAAGAGAGGTTTGCAGCAAGCTCATCATTACAATCTCTCTCCTCTTATAGCATTATGGAGAATTAGGTAGGTTGTTGGAGTAACCTATATTGAAAGTAAACAGATAGTCGCTACTTTATTTGTTGCAACTATTGTCCTTATTTCTTCAATTTCCTCTATATCTTTTAGAACATGAAAGTCTATCCTTATTTCTTGTTATTGAGATCAAGAATGGCCTACCAATATAGCCCTACAATAGCTAATTTGATTTAGGTTAGACCTTTCTATACTCCTTTACTACCTCCTTTACTGGAGATGCACTTATTAATATATAGGGTGTTGCTCCCTCCTATTCCTTAATTATAACTTCTCTCTCTCCTGACTAAAATGTTGGCCCTACGACGTTCTTGTCTAACCTCATGTATCTTAACATCCTCAACTCAATGAATGTTATAACCCATAATGAACCTTTGAAGAGTGGTAAAAGTGTTTAGGTTCCTTGTTAACCTAATCAAGTAAGTGTCACCGTAAACGACTCCCTTTTTTTCTAGCTCTCATATACCTTAATTGTTTGACAAAAAAAATCCTAGATCAAATGGCCTTCACTTGACTAAATACTATAAATAGAATATAATGGTGAGAGTCATCACACTATTCCACTCCCTACTCTTGAAAAGTGAGCATCAAAATTCTTTATATACATGATTGCTAAAACACTCTTCTACTTTTTCGACTCTATATATTCAAGTGTATAGAACCTATATAGCATTTTAAAGTTATTAAACAATATCTAATAAATTCTCAACTAACCTAAACTTAATTATATGTTTTCTTATTTAACCTAGCATTCTAATCAAACCTAAATATGGCCAAAATCTTAATGGTAAGCTCCCTATAAGAATATTCAATATCAATATGCTCCACCCTAAGTTCTCTAGTCACCTCTTCATTTCTGATGTTAAACCTATCATCTCCAGAACAACTAGTCAATAATTTTAATAAATTCAAAAAGCTAGTTTTAAAGATAAGCATTCCATTACGAAAAATGGGATTCTATAAAGGTAAGCATTAGGTGTTTATTTAGGGCTACTTTCTACGAGTGTGTTCAACTAACTAATACTCTTTAAATAGCTCTAGTCTTTATTCTTTGGCTTATATATGATTGTTAACTCATCTTTATGGTAGGTTTAAGTGTATAGATGTTAAAATAATAAATATAAAAATTAAAAATCCCCAAAAATTGGGTGTGGAACCCTAAGTTATGAAAATTTTGGGATCTAGAATGAAAAATGGATAAATCTTGATGAAAAATAAAGGAGAATGCAAAAAATCATAGTGGGAATGGCTTAAGAATTTGATTTTATAATGGGTGTTTGGAGAATTTGAGAGAAAATAAGAGAAAGATAGAGAGAGATGCATAAATAGGGGTATGACATAGCCTTATATTTTTATAATTTTAGCATCACAATGTACGAGGTAGTTATGGCAAAAATCATAGAGGTTCTTGGGTTTGAAAACTTAAGGACATAGTTTAGGGTAAGGACATGACCTAAACTATGGGGAGTTAAGGAAAAATTTTCCTAAATCCACAACTAAGGATATAGAGGTATGCCAAAGCCATTGATCTTATTGTCTTCAAATCCTAGAAAATGTAGCCTAGTGCTTGGGCATATCCTAGGCTATAAATCTTATTGTCGTTAGTTCATTAAAGACACATAATAGGGCACATGTGTGTCCTAGGCTGTGGATTCTTCTAGAAAACTCACAAATTAACATGTCAAAGATGTGTCCTACATTGTGTTCAATGACATAATTCAATATATAGCTAATTTTTAGCTTTTTATTGGTTAGTTTCTTGATTTTTTCATCCTTAATCTTCTTAAAAATTCCTCCTCAATTTGAGATCTACCCTTTTTTGTATTGTCAGCTATAATTATATAAAAATAAAATTTCAAAATGAAATAAATATAAATAATTAAAATAATATATAAAATTATACATCAATCTAAAGAAAAACAAATACAAATCCAATTATTAAGCAAAAAATCAAATTATTGATCCTTAACGATAAAAATAAATCTAAACCAACTTGAATGGAAATTAAAAAGTGGTTAGATTACCTATTATTAAGTGCTTCTTTACAAATTTTTTAGATTGAATTTGTTTTTAAACTATATTACTTATCAGAGGAATATAGTTGCTCCCTTTTTCATCATCATAAAAAGTTTCATGTAAATGATCATCATCTCTACTTTGGGTCTTCTTCTTAACTTTGTCCTCCATCTTTACTTATCATAGTCCTTTGATGATCATCTATAAAGTATTAAAATAATTAGCTTATCCCCAGTATCTAATAAGGATAACTAGCATCTAATTATTGTATAACGCAAGTACTTTATATACAGTCCAAAGTATCAATTCACCTTTTCTAACATGAATTATTGCACCTACTATAGGTTGGAAAGTGCTACTTAGGCTTAAAGACATATAAACCAATCAATTATCACCATTACATTCACCTTAATACCTCTAGGACTTGTTATTGGATAATCAACCAAATACATAATTCTCCTTGTCAACTTCAATTCACCTAATCCTAATATTTTTGAAATAACATAAGACATTACATTAATACTTACTCGTACAACCACTAATGAATTATTGATTTAAATAACTACATGAAATGTTATAACTGCATGGTTAGTCTGTCTTTTTCAATATAATTTATGGGAGGAATTCGATATTTCCTTCATTTGATATTTGAATCTACAATTTCCTGCTCAAAGTCTCTCCATATCTTGATCTTCTTCCTTAGGGTCTTTTTCATACCCATTTTGAGTACTAGTATCTTCATTCTTAACTATATGAAACAGTATGATAGGGTAACAAATTTTTATTTTATACTCTCTTAGTGGTGTCCTTACCTTGCTTTTCTTCTTTCTTCTTTCTCCTTAGTGCTAGTTAACTCCTCATCCTTTAAGGCAACCTTTTTTATATGCTCCCTCAGATTATGTATAATGTCACTAGGTAAGGTGCCTTATGGTCACTTTATAATCGCCCTAGTTAGTTAACTTTGTTAAATTTAAGATTCCTTATTAAATTTTGTGGTTTTGTAATAAAAAATAGTTACTTGCACTTCCAAATTCAAATGCTTCTCTTTCTACATAGAATGCTAAAAACTTTGGAAACGTTGTCTAGGAGTTTTATAAATACTTTAAGAGAAATTAGGATGATTTCTCCATGTCTAATTATTTGTCTTACTAAATGAGTTGTTCTGCCTCTAGAAGCTTCCTATAAGATCTACTAGTTATATCGATTACACCATGTGATTCCTAACTTGGCACTATATTCTTTAATATCTTCTCATATTGAATTAACTGCTTATGATTTGAGTTGTTCTTAATGGAAAGGTTAGGCTGTCTAATTTTCTCACTAGTACCTCCTTTTAAACTATCAATAAAATTATGACATTTATAGTATAAATCCTAATATATTTGTTTATTATTAATTCTTGATTGCCATTGGCTGCTGTTCATAGACATCTCTTCTATTAGCTTTATAATAGACTCCAAATTCATATTATTCAACATTCCAGTTGCTATATCATTTATCATTTAGCTAGTAAAGTGTACAAGAGCATTAAAGAATATATAGACTTACATCCATATTGGAAAGCTATAGTGTGAACATTTCTTTAATAGATCTTTATTTCTCTCTCAAACTTTAGAAGATAGTAAAAAATATTATGCAATGGAGACAACTTTGCCACTTGTCTTTCTCTCTCTCGAGTAAACACCACTTATTTGGTTGGACTCTTCTCTAAATTGAGCAAGAAAGCTAGAGATTTGCCCACTAAGGACTATATGTCTGACCAGAAGATAATAATCTCTACTTTACGTGAATTTGGAGCAGTTCATAACTATAATTCTCTTTTTATTCTTTCGCTTCATTATGGGTTTTTTGGTTTTTACTTCTTATTGGAATTGTGGTTCATTGTTGATTATGTTCTTTGCTTGGATCTAGATTGTGTAATATGTTTTTTTTAATTAAAACTAAGCTTTCCTCTTTGGTTGGTGTTTGTTTTCTAGAACTAACGTTATCTAGCTAATGCTTCAGGTACTGTACAAATTTGCGTGTTCTTATTGACATTTGCATTTATTGATTTGGTCTGTTGTTGATTTTAATAGATGGGTTTTGTTTGTTCTTCACTTGTTTACAAGTCAATGTATATTCCAAAAAAGTTAGGGTATTAGGGTTATAACATTTACTTATTTAGTTATAGCGATTTGTTTATTCAATTAAACTTCTCTAAAGCTTCAAATTTTTAATAAACCCATCAATTTATTTATTATTGTTTTTTTCTTTTAATTTACATTGACATAAGATCGTGTTTACTTGAGATTCACACATTTGTTTATTGCAATGCTTTTTTTAAGATTCAATATCAATCTTTGCTCCTTTCCTTGAGTAGTATTAGAGTCATTTAGGAGCTTGTTAGACTTATCTTCTTTAGCTTGTGTTGGCCATTAGGGTAAGACTGGTGCCTGTGACTTCTGATGATAAAATAAGGGCTAGTCCTTCGATGAGTTTCAGGTGTAGAAGAAGAAAAAGAAGTTGAGAGATTAAAAATAGGTTCTTAGAACATTGGGACCCTAATAGGAAATTGTTTATAATTAGTGGAGATTTTAGAAAAATACAAGATTCAAATAGTGTGTGTCTAGGAGACAAGGTAGATAGGGGCTAAAGTAAAAGAGATTAATAGGTTTAAACTTTGGTACGTAGGGTGTTTGAGATGGCATCTTGGTTATCAAAGAACTCATGCATAATGTGGTAGGGGTAAAAAGGAATATTAATAGGATTATATTTTTAAAGATTGCGATGAAGGGTGTTGTTTGAAATATAATGTGTTTTTATGCACCTTAAATAAGGTTAGATGAGCACGTTAAATAAGATTAGACGAACAACTTAAGTGTCAATTCTAGGAGGAGCTAGATAAGTTGATTAAACAAATCCCCCCAGATGAGAGATTTATTCTAAGAGGAGGCTTTAATGGTCATATAGGAGCAACCTTGAATGGATACTAATGGATTCATGGGGGTTTCAGGTATGGTGAAAGGAATGATAGCAGGACTATTTTTGTTGAATTTTTTGGTAGCATTTGAGTTAGTGATAGTCAACTCTTTTTTTTAAGAAAAATAAGAAGAACATAGTGACTTTCAAGAATCGAACCATGAAAAATCAATTTGACTACTTCCTTATAATGCGAACTGATTGACCTAATTGTAAGGTGATACCTAATGCTTGCTTGTCAACTCAGCATAGATTGATGGTTTTGTATCTTGTTGTTAAAGGTTGAAGGAAGAAAAGAAGTTCTAAGAGGTATACCAGTGTTAGATAGTGGAATTTAAAAGGGAAGTGAAACATTTTAGAGAAAGAACAATATATGTAGAAGAATGGAAATTGGTAAGAGATGCTAACTAGATATAGGAGAGAGTTGCAACTCTTTTAAGGAATATAGGTCTAGAGATCTTGGATGTTTTTAAAAGGCCTAAGGGTAATAAAAGGGAGTCTTGATGGTGGAATGAAGATGTACAAGAAAAAGTTAAGATCAAGAAGGTTGCCTATAAACCTCTATTGGATAACACCACAGAGGTGGAGAGAGTAGGTAATAGAGAAAGTTATAAGCTGGCAAAGAAAGAGACAAAAAAGATAATCTTATGAACTAAAAGTAGAGCTTATGAGAAACTATACTAATGATTGGAAACTAAAGATGGAGAAAAGGATATTTTTAAATTAAAAAGAGTTAAGAAACAAAAAGTGAGAGACTTAGATCAAGTTTGTTATATAAAAGATGATGTAGGGTGGGTATTCATAGAGAAAAATGACATCAATAAATACTATAAGAAGATTACTAATTACTGACATAAAATCCCCATAGAAAAAATCTATAGTAAATTAGCGATGAAAATTACTTTTCGTAGGTAAATTTGTTAAAAAAAGTATTTTGCGATAAAAAATTGTCATGAAAAGTGGAGGAGTTTTATGGCCAAACTTTGTCGATGGAATTTAGCGACAAAATATTGACTTTCATCGTAAAAATAGGCACCAATAGTTCCCGATAAAAATTGCATATGAAATTTATTGACAAAAAACAATTTCTATAAGGAAATTATGTATAAAAAGGAGATTATATAGGTAATTTTCCTACGAAAATATGTTTTTGTAGGTAATTTCCTAACAAAATTTAATATTCATGGGTCAATTAGGGAATTCCCTACAAAAACACCATTCCATATGGATATTAGCTACAGAAAGACAATTCTGCAGAGAATTTTCCTACGAAATTTTTTTCATCTGTAATTTACCTATAGAAACACCATTTTGTAGGTAAATTCAAATGAAGGTGGTATTGTTGTTTAAATTATAGGGAAATGTTCTTGTTTTCCTTCCAATTTAATTGACAAAACTGAAACCCCCTCCTCTTTCGTTTTGGTCTTCATCTTTGTTTTTTTTCCTTCTTCTTGCATCTTTGTCATTTGTCATCTTTAAGATTGTTCTTCCACCAACTGCTTCAATTTTCTTAGGTTAATCATTTGTCGAGGTCAGTCGTCCATGCTCTGCTCTTGAGTTTATTTTTTCTGCTTCAATTTTTGTTGTTAATTGACTTTATATTCATTGGTTTTATTGTTCTGGATTGAGTTGTTAAGGTTTATTTCGGTTGTTACTGTGGATTAGTTGATGACAAATTTATTTGGGGTGTTAATTGAATTGGTTTTTAAACATATGTGATTTGATTATTAGTGTAAGAAAGATGATGAACATATTTAGGAATTTTAGCTAACTATAAAGTCTTCTTGCATTTGTGATCTACCCAGCACTGATTGCATCTCGTGACTTTGTTACTGTTGTATGCTTTCATCCTTACTTTTCCATTTCCTTTTCTTGTCCTTTTTTGTTTGAAATTAATATAAAATGTGCCTCATTATTTACTACTGAGACCAAAATCAAGAATTGGTAGGAATAATCTAAAGGAAAGAGAAGAGGGTGTAGTTTCATAAATTATAATGCTATGCTCTTTTTCATTTTCATTTTCAATTTTCAACCTATTTCTCATCTTCATTCTTCGTAACCTACTAATGTGATCAAAATCTAAGTACTTATTATGATTGCATGATTTTCTCCCTCCTTAAAAATTTTTAGCCTTAAATCATCACAAAAAGGTCTAGCTTATAAGTATCTCATTGATTCTTTAGAGTGGATCATCTCCTTTAAGCAAACACTTGAAGCTCTGTTAAATTAAGGACCTTTCTTTTTCTTTCATATGTACCCAAAATCAATCATCAACATAAAAATAAACACCTACTCCATTTATTAACCTTTAGATAGTATTTTTCATTCTCTTGTAGTAAACAAATTTCAAAGAATAAAAGTTAAATTCATTAGCATTGTAAGCACTTTTAATATTTATTCCTTTATATATAAGGTCACTTGCTTGTTTTTATTTCTTATAAAACTTGCTCCTCTTCTTTTGGAACTTTTTTTCCCTATTTTCTGTTTGAACCCTATCCTTTAGAACTCTTGGTCTCACTTTGTTCTTTTCATGACTGTTAAATGCTCTTTGATAAGTGTAAATTGCATCGTGTTTTAGGGCATAGTTTAATATATGTTTAGCTGTTAATTCAATCATTTAGTATGTGTTTAGTTAGAATTGTGTTAGTTTGTTAGTTATTTATGTTTTTATTGTTTTATGGGTTAGTACAAGTCTTTGAGCTTAAATATTATATTTTTAAGGTACCTTTGATGTGTTTGCTAGTGTTTTAGGGTCAACATTGAAGAATGGAGAAGTTTCAGAGACATTCGGGCTGAAACAACAACCCACGATCTTAGCATGTCAGGCCACGATCATGGTAGAAGCATTAAATTTGGTCCACAGTCATGGCCTACATGCCACAATTGTGACAAAAGCCCAAGAATTGGCCCACGTTTGTGACCTGCATCAAGCAAACGTGCAGACATTTAAGAACATCAAGTTTTGAGAAATTTTTGGACCTTTTAGACCTTGGAAAACCCTAGGGTTACCCAGGACACAAGAGGATATTTAAAGAACAACAAAAGAGGCGAAGAGGAGCTTTTGCATTAACCACCTTGAGAAACCTTAAAGAGAAATCATCAAGAGATAGAGGAAGAGAAGGAAGAAGAGAGAAGAGGAGAAGAAGCTAACTCAACATACTTCCCGGATCAAGAGGTTTCCCAATGCCACTGCCTCCCATCATCCATTTAAATTGTATTTCCTATTTATTTTTAGTTTTATTATTATATAGAATTGGATTGAACAGTTGATGATATGATCTAGAATGTTGAGGATGTTCTAAACTCACCCTCATAATTTTATTCTTAAATTAATGAAAATCTGATTGTTTATATGTTTATTGGATTTGTTGTGGTTTGATTCTACAATTGCATGATTTGATAATAAAATGAGAGGCTAAATCAAATAAAAAATGATTAAATTTTACTAACAAAAGTTAGGCGATTTAATAGAAACAAAAATTGAATCAAATTGAGAAATTGTACTAAGTGAGATCTTGCATAAGTTTCTGATAGTTTATTAGAGAACTTCAAAACTATTAGGATTTTAGATAGGTTGTGAATTGAGAGATTGTAACCTCTATAATCTGATTAGGGTTAATGGTTATAACTCGAGAGAAAGTAATCAACCCTAGGACAATCTAGAATCAACAATATGATAATTCATAATCAATTGGGTTAGCATTTCGGATAGGTAAAATTCCTTTTCTCTTAATCAGTAATTTCTTTCGGTTGATTCTTGGGTGTGTTACAATTGCTTAATAATTAGTATTTTTTTGTTTGATTCTTAATTTAATTGATTGAATTAAATTCTCGTATTATTTTTGTGCAATTTAAATTTTTTTATTATTTCTCACCTTAGATTTTAGGATTAGATTAGTTCCCTCCTTGTGGGATCGACACCTTTGGTACTATGCTAATGAACAATGAGCTTGCAGATTAACAAGGGTTATTAATTAAAACTTACGCACAACTAAACCAACCGATCACTCTCACATCATTATACATTGCCTTGATCTTCTTAATTTATTATTTCATTTCCTAAGAAAGAAATATCACATTTTCCTTCTCTGCCTTAGGTGTTAAACCATCTTTAAAAGGCATACTTATAAGGTTCCTAAAGAAACACTAATTTATGAAAATTTTTTCTGAAC
>JANZLD010322987.1:0-16778 GCA_026413575.1 Erythroxylum carthagenense
ATACACCACGTTGAATAGTTCTCTTTTGTTAGACGAGGTACCTGAAATGGAGCATGGTTAATATTGTTGGCCATTTTCTCCAATCTCTCAGGCTCTGATGCCACTCTGTTGAAAAATTCTTGTTTCTAGACACACAAATCTGACGCAAACAAGAATATGTATAGATTACCTTCTTTGCTGGAAAAACAAGAAAGTACAAAGCACTCTCACAAAACTTTGTACGGCAACAGAGGACAGATTGAAGGACATTGTAATTTCCGGGGGAGAGAATATAAGCACCATTGAGATAGAAACAGTCCTGTATAGCCAACCAGCAATTCTAGAAGCTGCAGTTGTTGTGAGGCCAGATGATCACTGGGGACAGACACCATGTGCATCTGTGAAATTGAAGGAGGAATGCAATGCCAGTGAACGTGACATAATCCAGTCTTGTGGAGACCGCTTGCCTCATTACATGGTTCCTCGCTCTGTAGTTTTTGAGGATTGGCCTCAACGGGTAAAGTACAAAAGTTCATTTTAAGTGAGAAAGCAAAGGCCATGGGCAGCCTCTCTTGAGAAAGAGAACAATTTGCATATATTTGTTCTACCAGTTCATTTAAATTTATAGGTTTGTTCACAAGTACATAGTTCCAGAAAATCCTGAATGAAACTTGCATCTATCTATAGCATCTGGGAGGAACAATAAGCTTGATCACTGCAGGGATTGCCACCAGGGTGACCCTGGAAGGGCTTACGTTTATATTGGTATTGCAGGATGTTTTGTCAGATCAAGACTGATAATGTAGGGGTAAACGATGGAACCACAGTAAAGGTGATTTCCTATCTTGACCCCAGTTGAGATTAATGTCAATCCAGGGTCTTGGTAATGTGCAGTTGGTTTACCTTCCAGGTCCACCACAAAAACGCCACTGTTCTTTGCTATGGCATAGTCTCTATTGTACTTCATAATGATTGCTAGACACTTTCGTATGACAGGATATTTGTACATCAGGTCCCAAAATCGATCAAATTCCTGGTACATCAACACAAATGAAGAACGTAAGACATATAATAGCGGGAGCCTGCCGGAACCTTGTCTTATAGGACACTTTTGGTTCAGAAGGAAAAAAGAAAATTTCAAGAACTGAAACAGAAATTAGAAATGCTCATGCATTGCCAAAAGCTGGAATTTTAAATTAAATTATCCTTCAAACTGTAGTCTAACTGAAACCAGAACTACACTGTCCTAGAATGCTAGAGTATTGCACATAGAATTCCATGGAAAAAGAAAGAAATGGGCAAAAAGCAAAATGATGAGGAATTACCGTGGCTAAAGCTATCCAGTAGTGACCTTGGCCATCATAATGAATGTTATCAGGTAATCCAGGCAAGTTCTCGATGAAACTTTCAACTCTTCCTTCATCCTTCCCTTGTATGCAATATTTTCTGCACCTTCTCCTGCCATGTACAGAGAAATCCAAGCCATGTAAAACCCTGCTACCAAACCAAGAACCTGTGTAATATTTCCAGACAACCAACTTACATGGGAGTCTCGCAGAAGACCAAGTAGTCTTGATTTGGCGAGATTTCGATTCCATTAGCGAAATACAGGTCGGGGACCAAAACTTTGGACTTTCTTGTAATTGGGTCAAAGCTAATTAAGCGACCATAAGGCTTGCCCCCCAACACGTCATGCCATGCATCATGCAAGTTGTGCTTGTAGGAAGCATCAGTGAAATAAATTGTTCCATCTTCAGCTATTACTGCGGCATCTGTGAGCTTGAACTCCACACCCTCCGCCTCACTGGTTAGCACCTCCACTGAACCATCTACGCTTATGTTCAACAATCCCTGTTAGGCAGGAGGAATTAGTGACTCTTCTGTGGCATTGGCATCAACTAAAATTATCTAATGATAAAAATTATGACATAAAGAAATGAATTTAAAATAACTTGTCAATTATCTAATGTTATCTGAATTGTCACTATCTTGAAGGTGGAGAAAATAACATGGAAGCAAGTTTGGAAAAACATTGACATCACCGCATCAGCCAATAAATATATAAAAGCATTATGATTTAAAAAGAAAATAAAATAAATTAAAAAAAGAAAATAAAGTACCCTACCCTAGCATGATGTCACGGAGTCCAACTTGTCCCCTTTTGTGTGTCTTCTTTTGGTAATGATAATGGCAAAGAGGGAATTTTTTAATTGTTTATAGAAAAATAATCTTAAAAAATATTGAATCCTAACAACTATCGGTAGGGGATTAGTGACGGCTAGCATCTGTGGTCGAGGTCGTACGGCTTCTAATCATAATTCATGGGCAGAGGGTGAGGGTGGCTGTTCCTACCTATGCCCTGACGCACGGAATTGATCCCATAATTCAAAACTATGCACCCAGAACCGGTGGCTAGCAATCATACAAGACGCAGTTGAGTTTACACTTCTTTGTATGCATCAGATGATCTTTGAATATTCTGCTCCGCTATATACGTATATTTTCATATATACAATTTACATGTTTGAAAATATACAATTATATGCTATTGAATAATCATTCAATAAAGAAAAGTTGTGATCTACTTCTAAAACAAACCTTATAGGCGTCGGCTACAATGACTTCATTTCTGGGTCCGAGAACAACTCCAAGTGGTCTGCCGCCGGTGTTCACCAAGTTCTCCACAGCACTGTCACCAACCACCGATTCATTTAGCTTGACTCGCTTGATCCACCCGTCATCGCATCCGGTGTAAATTGTGCCTGACTTGTCATCATAAGCAATATCTTCCGGTGCCTGTAGCTTCCCGAAGCCTACAAACTCCGAGCCTTGGAGCATGCGGACGTTCTTCGCCGGGGCGGTCAGTGGTGGCTGAGTGAACTCATGCAGAGGAAAGGGTGCCGGGTCAAACGAGTCAAGCTGGTAGACGATTACAGCAACAAAAACAGGAGCTACCACCGAGAAAGCAACGGTGGCCAAGGAACATGATGTTATTCTTGGCATAACAAGAAACCAGTCAGCTCAAAGAAACAGAAAGACTCAGTATATGTGTATATGTTCACAGGCCTATGTAAATGATATATATATATATATATATATATATTTATAGAGTGAGAATTATTTTTACTCATATTTTTAACTTTTTAATCTTAATTTAATACTAGCTGATATTTTTAAAACTTAAATATCTTATCTTGTCACTTTAAATTTCAGTGTGATTTTTAAAATATTAATTAAATTTGATGTAATAAAATTTTTTCTTCCTCTTTACATAATAATTATCAGATAAAATTTGGCAGTTATTTATGTTATTACTATTTTTATTCAAGTCTATTTATATTAATTATTTATCATGAGGTATTTCCGTAATTGAATATCAGCTCCTCCCTCTCACACGATTTTTCTTGGTTTTAAAGGAGTGGTGTTATCGGAGTCAAATCACCGTATAGCCGAAGGTAGGGTTGAATGATTACGCATAACTGACTTTGAATTTGATGCCCTTCATGGCCTAAGATAGTTTTTAGATTGGAATGGTTTGATCAAGCCGGTTCAGTGGATCTAATTCACAATTACATCCAACTAGTATTTTATGGAATAAAATTTAAATCAAATCTCATCGAATAATCAGCTGCCAAACGTTGGGATGTATGTTTAATATAAAGTACGTGCTTTACTTTTCTCTCTGAAAGAGGGACATGTTGAAAAGAATACAAAAGCCAATAATTGAATAATGCAAACCCATGTGCTTTCTTATAGTCTTTTACCTTTATAAATCCATATATAAAATTGTTAAAATGCACAACTTGACTCCATAGTTGGTATAATAATGCTATGTTTTAGAGAAAAATAAAAAAGTACAATTACAACGGTGCAAGTCATCAAAATTAAATTAGAACAAAACAAATGGAATCAGAATTTTATTACACGTTATAAAATAGCATGATACAGAAATAAGATCGTGGAACCTAGAACAAATTAAGGGAATTTGAGAGAGATTTAGAGAGAAAAGAGAAATTTGTTATTGTCATTCACAGATTTGTTAAAACAGGATTATAAAATGAATGAGATGGGGTGCATATCAATAAGGAGTTTTGAATGAAGATATCTTGATAATTGAAAATAACATTGTATTACCATTTTGCTAAGGTGATTATTTTGTCGATTTAGTAGGATATTCTTCTATTAATGCACCTTAGATTTGTTTACTGTGTTCTATTTAAACCTCGGCTTGATTATCAGTTTAAGAGTAGTAAGCTAAACTTGCAACTTATCTCCTTGTAATCTGTACAATTCAAAGTCAAGAAAATGTTATCTCTATTATTGGTGAAGGTCTCCAAATGTTATGAAGCTCGAACACATTAGTCAATGTAAGGTGTGGCCAGTCGCCGTCCCTTTCAACTATTAAATGCACCCTAATCCTTTTAGGACTTTCATACCCATTTTGTAGACTTTTTCCATTCAAAATGCAAGCGTCCATTATATGTCAGACATAGGGATGGTAGTGAGTTTTCAACCCGATTAACATCCGTACTATCCAATCCAAAAAAATAGATATGGAGGCTAAAAAATAGATTTTAAATGGATGTTGAAAAATGAATGTGGATATGGATTTGGATATGGGTCTAGTGATAACTCAAACCATGGATACCCATATCCTACCTGTTTTTTATTAACTCTATTTTTTCTTGAATATTTATAATTAAATATAATAAAATATTAATATTTTATGAGAAAAATAACTTTAAAATCTCCACTTTATTCTTCAGTACTCACATTTTTCATCATATTTTATTTTCTTATAGGATGATAATAATGCAAATGATATGAAGATAGAGTTTTGAATATTGTGGAGTTCTCGCAAAGACAATTTGAAGCTTTGGTTATTTCAATCTTTATTCTAGTCTTAACTTGTGAAAAATGTACGTTGTCTTTGTACTAGACATTATGATTTTTATTATTCCAATTTTATAATTTTTAATACATATAAATCAAAATCTTGACTTATTATTATTAAAGTAATTTTGATTTGGAGCGTTCGTAAAAATATGCTCTTTATGTTTTCTATTTAGAAGTTATATTTTTATGTGTTACACAACCCGATGGATATCCAAAAACCTGAACAACCCAATAGATTTAGATATGGGTAGTAAATCGTAAAAACCGATAGATATGGATATGGATATGGGTTGAGTAAAACTCAAACCGAACCCTACCTATTGCCATCTCTAGTCAGACATCAAAGGAAGACCTTGGCCTCTTATCAAAACTCAGCCAACCTATAAAAAATAGGACAACTAATGAAATCAACTAAACCATGCACGAAGAAATTTTGGCTATATATATGAGCCATCTACAAGCCTTTTAGTGGATCCCAACATCTGAATTCCTTCTTCCTTCTTTTATGAGCTTACGACCTTCCTTCTTCTTTTAGCCTAAACATATTAATCTAAATGAGGTGTTATTCTACGCATTTTTATGACAGATTTTGTATTACTTGTAAACTCATTCCACATATTAGTGAATTTTGGCTTCGTCTCCGCTCGTGGACGTAGGTCATATTGACCGAATCACGTAAATCTTTATATCCATTGTCTTATTTATCTTATTTATTATTTTTATTATCTTTTTGGGCTATTAGTCACAACCCTGGGTTCGTTTTCTTAACAAATTAGTATTAGAGCCATATCCTATTTCAAATATAGTAGCCACAATGACAGTAACGAAAACCTCCATTAAAAAGTTTGACCAAAATGTCAATTTTGGTATGTGACAACTTAAGATGGAAACCTTTCTTATTAAGGATGGATGTGAGTTAGCACTTGATGGAGTGGAGAACAAGGAAGCAAAGATGACATAAAGAAATTGATTTAAAATAACGTGTCAATTATCTAATGATATGCCGTTAATGTTTTCTGAATTGTCAATATCTTGAAGTTAGAGATAAATAACATGAAGGCAAATTGGGAAAAGCATTGATATTAGCCAATATATAAAAGCATTATGATTTAAAAAGAAAATAGTGTACCCTACCCTGGCATGATTTTAGGGAGTCCACTTTATTGGATATTTTTGACATTTCTCATAAAGTTTGATAACATTTAACTGTTTTTTTTTCGATTTTTCAATAATTTATTGGTTAAGTGACCCAATAATTGATCTAAGTTAATGGGCTGAAGTCCAGGTGAAAAATAGATCCTGATCAGTGTGGACCAGATCTATATCAGATATGTGATAGGGAAGCTCGATATAGAAGCTATATATAAAGGTTAAGGTCTCATACAGTTGCTCATATTATTCGTAAGCATACGAAATCCTTGACCTGATAAAAGAGCTTACATGTTGAATAAACTCTAGAAAAGCATTAATCACAATTCAGTGAGGAGTTCTCGTGAAGGTCCCAGTTGATTGGAGCTTGTTTTGATATCTAAAACCACCTTGGAAGTGTGATGGAACCAAAAATAGGAATTTCTGCATTTACTTATTTTATTTTCCTCACGTAGGATTCGAGAGACGTAATAAGGTTCATGTTATGTGTTACACGTGGTATCAGAGCAGTTACGTGATCGAATAGTTAAAATTGAAGTTTTTTTTAATCCATTATGGTTTTTGGTTATTTCTGACCCATTTTTTTTTTAGCTTTTTCACGTTTATGGATGCATGAAAGTGGAGTACATGAGGTTAACTATGAAAATCGGGTCGAAAATGGACCATAAAACGGGAAAAAGGGCTCTGGAGTCTCCAAAAATCACCCTCACTTTTGACAGTGACGAAGAATGTCGGGTTAGTGAACAATGCGGGCAGAGAGGCAGAGAGGTAGGCTTAGCAACATATGGCTCCATCACGTTCTGATCGACACAGGACTCGAACTCCCACGGGTGGCATCGAGACAGACGCATGCATTGCACGTACCATCCATGTGTCCCAACAGGTGGCGCTTGTGGGTGATATACACGCGCCGTATAGGGCCAACACATCTGTGCGTAAGGTGCGTGCATCACACGTGCCACACAGTGGTCCAGTGTGCAGATGTGAATACATCACGTGTAGTACACATGCTAGACATATACGGAGGTGTGTCTGGCACTGGGGCTTGCAGTGCACGTGTCATCCCTCCACCTACACCGCTGACGTCACAGTGACATCAAGCTGGCATTAGCACAATAGCATTGTTGACGTCATGCTGACGTTAGCACTAGAGAATTTTTTTTAAAAAAGAAATTTAAAAATTTTTGTTAGGATTTCCTAGGATATTTTGGGTCAATTTCCAAGTTGAGGAAATTCATAAAGTGATTTTTCAATTTTTTATGGATTAATTACATTGGTAATTTCATTTTGGAAAATGATTTAAAGCATTTTAAAGCTATTTTTTAGCGAATTTCCATGTTTCGAACTACACATAAGGGAGACACATAATGTTTCGTGTCTCGTGTGGTATGTTCGGTACCTAGGAAAGCACGATAATCGTTCTAATTGAGATTTTTTGTGATAAAAGTCTCGAATAAAGTTTCAAAACAATGTTTTCAGCACTATTATGTGATTATTTAACTGTGCATTGGTTTTCACATTTATTGATGATACATTTTCATATACGGTATGCCCATGTAGATTGTGAGGATAACATAAGGATTTATCCTTGATGTTTGTCGTCTTTTTGGTTACTGATGAGATTGTAGTCACCACAGTAGCTTTTCAAGTCATTATTTGGATTGTACCACTACAAGAAAAGAACAAAATAGCGATGAAATTTTACCGACCAAAACTTTTTTGTCGGTAATTACCAACGGAATTGGAGATGCATCGGCAATGTCGGTTGGAAAATAAACTTTAGCGGCGGTATAAATTTTGTCGGTAAATGTCGTTGTAATCTATCATCTTTCAACTCAATGAAAACGACGTCGTTTAGTTATCCTTAAACGACGTCGTTTTGGTTAACTTGGGAACCTCTTCGCTTGTTGAACAAAACGACGCCATTTAGATTTAAATGAAACGACGTCATTTTCGCTATTTTTGTAAGCATATAAAACATAACCAAAATGACGTCGTTTGGTTTAAAACCAACCGACGTCGTTTTTCAATTGCTGGTATAACGCTTATAACTTAACAAAAATGACATCAGTTGGTTTAAATCCAAACGACATCGTTTACATAAAGTTATAAACGTTTAAAACATAACCAAAATGACGTCGTTTTGGTTACGTTTTAAACCACCCGAACTCCCTCCCCCTACCTCACTCGTGCCTGCGTCGTCTTTCTCTCCTCCATCGATCTGCCACCTCCGTCTGCTTCCGTCGCCATCGTCTGGAGCTGTGCTGTCGCCGTGGAGCTCCTGCGTTGCCGGCGTCACCTTCTCTAGCGGTCTTAACTAAAGGTATTGTCCTCTTCTCCTTATTCTCCTTTCTCCGATGAATAACAATCTGTGGATGATATTGTTGGTTCATATGAAGTTTGTGTTTGGTTTTGATTGTTAATTACTGATTGTTAATGACGGGCTATGTATTTGTTGGAGAATAATGGAAAAAGATTGGGAATTTGTTTTGAATTAGGGTTCAAGAGGTTAATGCATACCAAATGTTTGACAAAATGCATGGTGTTTGATATCCATTATTTTTTTCATAAATAATTTGTTTTTTTGTTCTTGTACTTATTTTCGGTGTGAGAAAAATTCATTTATAAAAATTGGATACTAAGATCATTTTTGTTTAAATATGAATAATATATATTTGAGGTTTAAATATGGATAATATAAATTTGAGTAAGCTCTAATTTGTTCTCTTTACCCTGTAATGTTAAAGTATATATTTTAATCTCTTCATTTAGAAAATAATTTTATTTTGTGTTCAAATAAACGATATTATTTTTAATTATGTTGTTATAATTCGTTAAGAAATATTCAACTATTCTTTATCAATGGCAATATTTTTAGTGAAACACCAAACCACAACCAATTCTTAGATTAATGAAATAAAACAAGAATATTTATTATAAGTAGAAAATTAGAAAGAATGCTAAGTATAAGGATCAAATTATAAGTTTAGGCTTTTCTAATAATTGTTATATGGAAGTGAACATAAACTACAAATTGACCATAATTGGAAATATTCTAACTTAAGACATGTCAATCAAATAACACTCTAATATTACACAAAAAAGTTATTTAATAAAAAGATTAATTAAATTATATATTTATAAGTAGGCCATGTACAAATATGTATATACTTTGTTTGTTCTTCTCTATTTAATGAATGACAATCTATTATCAAAATCTTCATCTTGCAATTACTCAGCATAACTCTCAAACCTATGCTTTATATCTACGGTTTAAGAAGGTTGATGTAAATTTGTTATCTTTTATTTCATTTAAAAAATCTTATATGGATTAATTAAATCAAAATAATGATTTAGAATTAATAAATGATATTGTTACTTATATATAATATCTATTTACATAATATTAATTTATATATAATATATGTTAATATATCAATTTTCATCTTCTTTATAAAAGCGACCTTCAAAGAATTGATTTTGTTGACTCTTATAAGGAAACTATTTTAAGTTTTATCAAACAACAATGATAGTGATGACACATTCTATTACACTGGGTTTCTTTAACTTCTCTTTGAGTGATTCATACACTATTTTTTTTACCACTTTTGAAAAGTCACATGTAGCCATCAATCAGTTTATTTCTATTCTAGGCAGTCCTCATGGAAGTCTCCAATGAAGGCAGCTTAAAGTCCTCGTCATCAATAAGTATAAGAACAAAAATAAGTACAAGAACAAATTGTTTGCAAAGTAGATAAGATCATAAGTTATTAAAGAACCTAAAACAAGAGTTTCTCTAAATACAAAAATTTACCAAAAACCTTGTCTAAGTGTACTTGATTAATCAATATAGTAATTTTCTATTTCTTTATATCCGTAAAATAACCTTTTATAGACATAAAGGCTAGAAAAATTGTAGAAAAATAGAGATGAGGATTGTGAAATTAGGATTATGGATTTTGTTAGGTAAAACAATTTAATTAGTTTAAATATTTAAGATTAAGGATAAAAATAAAATAAAAGTATTTTATTGTTGATTAGAATTGAGAATATCTTGATGTATTGACTATAATTGAGAGTGTAAGAGTTACAAATTGGTATACTTGAATTGTAAATTGCATAATTATAGATTTTGCGATGTAAATGTGGACTGAATTGAGAATTGACATATAGTTTGGAGACCCAATATGAGTTGTGATTACTGATCGATATAGAAGTGTATTGTTTTTTGCAAGATTGACCTTTCTTCCAAAAGGGGGATGTCCATTTTATAGGGAACACTCTGCAGAATATTCAATAAGGTCCTCGTAAAATGTGACATCACTGTTTTAAAATTAAAACAAGAGCTCCTTAATATTAAATGATGGTTGAATTAATACAGTATTGTTAATGACCTTGATTGATTATAATATTTCATGGCAATTGATGTGTTATATTTCCCGCTTTCTAACCTGTGAACGAATTTGTTCTTAGTTGTAGGAACTCATTTGTTTCCAGTATATTCATTTGTAGCGAGTTTGAAGAGAAGCTTTAGTAGGTATTAAAATGACATTCATGTTCGTTTATGGTGTGATAATGTCAAAAATGAATTTTCACACATTTTAATGACATTTGTATCAGTTTTCTTATTTTCCATTCTAGCTCCGTCATTATCATCCTCGTTCACGTACTTCAGGAAGATCCGTCTGCGTGTCGGTTGAGGTAAGTGAATTTGTTTTTGACTATGTTTTTTTGAACTATGTTTAATTTGGGTATTTATTTGTGGAATAAACTTTAGTTTATCATTGAATTAATATAGGATGGGTGTGACTTATATTATAGTTCCAATTACCTTAAATTGTCAATATGTTATTTCATTGATTCTTATTCCGTCGTTATTAGCTTCTTTTTACTTCTCATATGCGAATTTTTACACGCAGTCCTCTATATCCAGTATAGCAGCATCTATTTCACGGTCGACAGTGGAACATATTCATCACCTTGAGAGCACAGTGTAGACCTTGATGGACGTAATGACTAAGCTCCAAAATGACATGGAGCAGTTGAGGGGGAGTGATAGAGACTCAGATCATCGGTGCTCACTAGGATAATAGGATTGTTGTTGTCATTTGGTTTGAATTTATGTACAATTTCATGTTTTTATTATAAATTAAAAAATCTTTTTCCTTTATATGATCAATTAATTTTCTGTTTATACAAAATCAATATATAAACAAATCAAAAAATTGTGCATGGATAATTTATAGTTGTTGATATTGAAATCAAATTTGATGTCGAGATTTTAAAAACAATTGGCATTCAACAAGTCATTTATAGAGAGTTAAAAGTGACCTCAGCGCTGGATTAAGCAATGGAGGTTGCATTTTAAGAAGGAAAATCGCTAAATTATTCGATATTTATCGACGATTAACAGAAAACCGTAGGTACATGTTTGTCGTTTTCACCGACAGAAAAGGATATCCGTCAAAAATAATCCGAATAATCTACCGACGATTATTGGCAAACTGTCGGTATATGTGACGTTTTTCACCGATGGAAAAGGATATCCGTCAGAAAGAAATCGAATGATTACCGACGGTTATTGGCAAACCATCAGTATGTGTTTATGTTTTTCACTGACAGTTTATGATAAATTGTCTGTATCTATGTCGGTGGATGCGTTCTTTCTGTCGGTATATTTACTGACAGAACTAGATTGCTTCGGCAGAATTTATTGAAAACGAATTTAACAACGGAAGTGTCCGTCGATTAAGACTGTCAGTAAATTAAATTACCGACATAAATTTAACATTTTCTGTCGGTAATTTTCGTCTATGAATACCTTTTTTCTTGTAGTGTACTGCTTATATGTTGGGGGATGTCTCTGGTCTCATGTTTGATTATTTTGCCTACAGGTGTTGACCTTATATGAGATTTTGAGATGTGCATAAACGCATTAGATGGAGGAAAGTCATTGCTTGAATTATCTATTTGCCCATAGGTGGTAGTGTTATGAGAGTTTATGGTATATACTTTGGTCACTTTTATGTGGAGGCCTAATTGCATATATTATGTATTTAGCTCACAGGTGTTTCATAATATGTGTGATTGGATTTTCAGTATAGATATTGTTTTAATGCTTTAAGTATCATTGTTGTCCTGCATTTATGTTGATCTATACATTGTCTTTTCTGTTTTGTAGTCATTTTTGTAAACAACAATACTGTCACTATTGAGACTTTGACCTGTTCCAATTTCAAAAAGTGGAAGAAGGATGTTGAGTTTGCCCTAGAGATGGTTGATATAAACATGGCGATGTTGGTAGAGAGACCTTCTCTACTTACATACTTCAGCTTGGAAGCTGATAAGGTGGCTTTGGCGATTTGGGAGCAGTCAAATATGTTGTCTTATTTGACCTTGACCTTTAAGAGGTCAATCTCGGATCATCTGCTAAGTGGATTACCAGACACAAACATAGCAAAGGAGTTCACGGATAGTGTTTCCTAAAGGTACAAGGTGTTGTCCAATGCGGAGTTGAGCACCTTAATTAAGGATCTATTCTCCATGAGGTACATAGGAGAAGGAGGCATCAGGGAATATATTATCAGGATGGTTTAACTTTAGAGTAATTTTAAAGCGTTGGATGTGCTCATTCCTGACACATTAATAGTGCACCAGGCCTTTGATAATCTTCCACAAGAGTTTGAGATGCTGGTAACTTTATAAATCTCTTAGGATGAGGCTTGGAATATTAATGCCTTAATTTCTCAATGTGCTGCAGTAGAGGAGAAGCTGAAGAGTTCTTCTTATACAGCCCTGTATGTAGGAGCCAAAGGCAAGGGAAAGGTGAAGCCCCAAAAAGGTAAGGGTAAGAAATCCAAACCCACTCCAAATATTCAGATCGGATAGTCTAGCATTACAAAGGGTCCATATGGCTTGAAGAGCATGAGGTGCTTCTTTTGCAAGAAGAAGGGGCATAGGAAATTTGATTGTCAGAAGTACAAACCCTGGAAAGTTAAACAGGAGCTATCAGGTAACTCCTAGGCCGATATGATTCATGAATCCAATTTAGCTATAACCATATCAAATTCTTGGTAGCTACATAGTGGAGCTTCTAATCATGTTGCTTCCGCAATGCAGGAGTTCAAATCTACAAGAAGGTTGACTAAAGGAGAGGAGAAGATGATGGTCGACAATAATGAAGAAGTGGACGTTTTGTATGTAGGAGATGTAGGTTTAAACCTCGATACAGGGTTTGTATTGATTTTACGGGACACATTTTATATACTGTCTATTAGACGGAATCTGATCTCTATATCGTTTTTGGATAAAGAGGGTTATCAGTTTGTATTTAATACTTCAATTGTAAATATATCTATCAATGTAAAACATATCAGAACTGCTTCTTATCCTACAAATTGTATCAAATGTGTCTTACCCCTAATGAAATGTATGCTTCTTCTTATATTGTCGAAAATGTTACTCGTAAGAGAGCTTTCACAAAGGAAACATCTTACACGTTGTGACATAAATGCTTAGGCCACATTTTTAGAGATAGGGTTGAGAGATTGATAAAGGACAATATTATCCCAACTCTAGACTTTAGTGATCTGGAAGCATGTGTTGATTGTTGCAGAGGTAAGTTGACTAAGATAAAGAAGAAGGGATCAACTCATGCTTCTAGCTTATTAAACCTCTTACATACGGACATTAATAGACCCTATACAGTTATGTTATGCAATTTTAGATTTTTTTGACATTTATAGATGATTATTCCCGCTACGGTTACATGTTCTTGCTTAAGGAAAAGTCTGAAGTTATTGATAAATTCAAGATCTTTAAGACTGAGGTTGAGAACCAACTGGAAAAATCAATAAAGATTGTCAGATCTGATCGGAGAGGAGAGTATTATGGTAGACATGGGATTGCAGGAAAAAAAGGTCCGTTTTCCAGGTATTTGGAATCAATTGGAATGGTGACTCAGTTCACTATGCCAAGTAGTCCTAAGCAAAATAGTATGGCCGAAAGGCTTAATTGCATCCTAAAGGACATGATGAGGTTGATGCAGAGCAAGACTAACCTACCCAAATACCTTTAGAGCGAAGCCATTAAGATGACATTATATATATTGAATAGAGTCCTAAGTAAATCAGTGCCTATAACATCTTTTGAACTTTGGAAATGGTGTAAGCTAAGCTTTTCACACATTCGTGTATAGGGCTGCCCTGCAGAGGCAAGATTACATAATACTTATGAAGGAAAATTGCAACCTCGTTCCACTCGTTGTTATCTAGTAGGATATCCTGACCACTCTAAGAGCTACAAATTTTACTGTTGGGAAGGAGGGGTCAGAATAGCGAAATCACAAACTTCTAAGTTTCTAAAATACGATGTCCATGATAAGGGTGGACCCTCTCACCCTCCAGTAGATAGCAGGATGGATGCTACAATCATTTGGTATCTGCTGCTCATACAATCAAGTCTAGTGGATCAAGGTCTGAGTACCATACCTGTGCAGGAACATAAACTTGTACTTGTTTAGGCTGAGGTTCCTAAGTTATCAGAACCTATGCAGTTACGCAGACCCACTAGAGAGAGACGACCTGCTATCTCATCAGATTACATAGTCTATTTGGGTGAGCAAGATTATGATATAGGACATATTGTGGGTCCGATTACTTTTACAGAAGTCATTTTTGGACCCCATGCAAATTTGTGGTGGGAAGCAATGAAGGATGAGATGCAATCTATGAGGCACAACAAGGTATGGGAGCTGGTTGATTTGCCTCAATATTGCAGGCCCGTCAGTTGCAAATGGCTATTTAAGACCAAGAAGGACAGTCAGGGTAAAGTTGAGCAGTTTAAGGCTCGATTGGTTGCCAGAGGGTTCATTAAGAGAGAAGGAGTTGGATTTAATGTTACCTTCTCTCCTATATCCTCGAAGGATACATTTAGAGTAATTATAAAAATAGTAACTTATTATGACATGGAGCTACATTAGATGGACGTTAAAATCGCTTTCCTGAATAGTGACCTTTATGAGGAGGTCTATATGGAGCAACATGAAGGATTTCAGGATCAAGGAGCAATTGACAAAGTTTGCAAGTTGACCAAATCAATATATGGTCTGAAACAGGCTTCCAGACAATGGTACATAAAGTTTGATAAGGTTCTGACCTCTTTCGGCTTTGTGAAAAACAAAGTTGAAAAGATGCTTGTATTACAAGGTTAGGAGGAGCAAAGTCATCTTCCTACTATTGTACGTGGATGATATATTGCTTGCGTCAAATGACTTGACCATGTTGCATGAAGTTAAGAAACTTTTGGCCAAGCACTTTGACATAAAGAACGTTTGTGAATCATCTTTTGTCCTAGGTATATAGATTCACCAGGACAAATTTCAACACTCATTAGGCCTCTCACAAAGTGTATATATTGAGCGAGTATTACAAAGGTTTAATGTGATTGACTGTAAACCTGTTGTAGCGCTTATCTCTTATGGTGAGAGGTTATCTTTAACATAATATCCAAAAAATAAAGTTGAGAGAGAGGCTATGAGGAATGTTTCATATTCTAGAGCGGCTGGTAGCCTGATGTATGCTCAGGTGTGCACTACACTGGACATTACATTTGCTGTTGGACTGTTGGGTCGATATCTAGCTAACTCAGGTGTAGTGTACTGGAATGCAGTTAAGCAAATGTTGGCATACTTAAAAGGTACTAAGGATTATATGTTGACATACAGGAGGGTCCATGATTTAAACCTCACAGGGTATATAGACTCCGATTTTGCTATGTGTCTTGATGATCGCAAGTCCACTTCAGGGTACATTTTTATGTTGACAAATGGTGCAGTATCGTGGAAGAGTGTTAAGCAGACACTAGTAACTTCCTCGACCATGCACGCAGAATTTGTTGCATGTTATGGGGTTGCTACACAAGTGGTTTGACTCAAAAACTTGATTTCTGAGTTGTTTGTTATAGTTTCAGTAGCTAGACTCATTCGGTTGTACTGTGATAATCTTACTGTTGTGTTGTTTAGTAACGACAATAAGAATATCATAGGGTCTAAGCATTTGAAGGTCAAACAATTGACTGTTAAAGAGTTGATTCATAAAGGTAACGTTGAAGCGGAGCATACACTATAAGAAAAATTAGTTTTAGCAACTATTATTAATGGTTGCTAAAATTAAGAAAATGGTGGTTAAAAGTTATAGCGACCAAAATCGGGTTGGTCACAGGTGGTCACTATAGGGTTGTCACTAAAAGTGCTCAGTAACGAGTTATTACGTTGGTCGTTAAAAATGCATTATTAACAACCATTTAAAACTGGTCACTAAAGGTAGAATTATTAGCGACCAAATTTACACTTGCTAATGTAAAATTTTATGGTCGCTGTAATGTTAGAATGGTTGCTATAGTTATGCATACTGCGACCAAATTATTTTTGTTGCTAAAACATAATCTTATATCAACCAAATCAATAGTTACTATAGCTATTCATACTGTAACCAAATTATTTTTTTTGTTAAAAAATAATCTTATAGTAACCAAGTCAACGGTTACTATAATTATTCATACTGCAACCAAATTATTTTTGTTGGTAAAAAATAATCTTATAGCAACTAAGTCATTGGTTGCAGTTATTTTTATCTGGCTGCAACAAATGGTGTATCAAATTTCTTTTAGTAACCATATTGTGACGACATGATGTTGTTGCTAAAAATTTACTTTTAGCAACCAAATAATTTGTTGCTATAGTTTTAATATCATCA